>VYZT01041630.1:0-94114 GCA_013400735.1 Pomatostomus ruficeps | reverse complement strand
CCAGGTCCTTCCTGTGTTGGGCCCAGAGCTAGGGCAGCTCTGCAGGTGGGGTCTCAGCAGAGCAGAGCAGAGGGGGTAACTCTTACTCTGCTTATCCTCAGCAATGGGAGAAACAGTCAAAGTAAGATAAAAACTGCCATGATCCCAAATCCTTAACTGGGATGAGATCAGTTGACGAGGTTGAGCACAGATAACTCCCTTCCTCTCCTTATTCCCCAGTTTCCATCCCATTCGTGAGTACTAAAGAAGAGCCAGAGAAGTTCCAGGGCACTCAGTAAATCAGCACAGGCATTTACAGCCAGGACAAAGGTACTCCCCACTTTATGGAGCAGTCCTTTTTTATTGTCAGGTTGTACCATGGTGCTGACAAATTAAATGCTGCATGTTATTTGTCTTGTTTATTGGCTGTCAGATGAACCTTTTCAAATCCCCCTTCTTTTCCTGGGTCTAGTCCTTCACTGCTTCAAGTGATTTGTCTTTTTTAGTGGAGCTGTAAGCAAGTGGTTAAAGGTCTATTATATGAAGTTATTCCCACCTCACCTTTCGGGGGGGAAAATGCTGTGCCATGAGGAAAATGGGGTTCTTGTGCCCACTGCTGTATCTGGATTCTGGAAAGGAGTGGCTGAGGGAGCTGGGGGGGCTCAGCCTGGAGAAAAGGCGGCTGAAGGGAGAACTTATCACTCCCTACAACTCTCTGACAGGAGCTTGTAGCGAGGTGGGTGTCAGTCTCTTCTCCCGGGTAACACGTGACGGGATGAAATGGCCTCAAGATGTGCCAGGGGGAGTTCTAGATTAAATATTTGGAAAAATTTCTTCACAGAAAGGGTTGTTAAGCATTGGAACAGGCTGCCCAAGGAAGAGGTGGAGTCGCTATCCCTGGGAATGTTCAAACAAGGTGTGGATGTGGCACTTGAGGACACGGTGGTGGCGAACATGGTGGCAGTGCTACATTGGCAGTTGAACTTGGTCTTCTTAGAGGTCTTGTCCAACCTTAATGATTCCATGATCCTATGAAAAGAATGATCTGGAGTGACTGTGGAGTGATCTGCAGTGGGTGTGGAATAATCCACAGTGGCTGTGGAATGATCTGCAATGGTTCTGGAACGATCTGCAGTGGCTATGGAATGATCTACAGTGGCTCTGGAATGATCTACAGTGACTGTGGAATGATCTTCAATGGCTCTGGAATGATCTTCAATGGCTCTGGAACGATCTGCAGTGGCTCTGCAATGATCTGCAATGGCTCTGGAATGATCTACAGTGACTGTGGAATGATTTGCAATGGCTCTGGAACGATCTGCAGTGGCTCTGGAATGATCTGCAGTGGCTCTGGAATGATCTGCAATGGCTGTGGCCTCCCACAGACGCTTTTAGCCCAATGCAGAAGCTGCAGGGGAGACCCGAGTGTGCTGCGGTCCCGGCAGAGGCTGCATAGCTGCCCCATCGCTCAGTCCATCCCTCAGTCTCTGCTTGTTGAGCTGCCACAGCCCCCGTGGACTCCCCATCTTCTGTGAAACGTTCATCCCCACTTGCCCACCACACAATTCCTTGCTCTGCCCTTTTTTCCACTCCCAGCACGAGGCTGGATATTTTTCTGATGCTGGACAGTGAGTGATGCACATGAGGTGCAGCACAGACTCGCTCTGGAGTTAATGGGACCCTTTGCAGACGGTCCCTGCTCCCCCTGGAGTCCTGTTCCACGAGCTCTCAGCAAACTGCTGCTCCCGCTGATCGATGCGGGGTGAGTTGCCATCTGTCCTTAATCCAGAAATAATGAGGCTGCTGCAACTGCTCCATAAAGGGTTTTGCTTCTCAAAGGCACTGACTCCTCTGAAGGTCACACACCCAACCCGTCCTCACTTAGCGAAGTTTTTCTCAGCTACGGCCTCGTAGAACCACAGAGGTCCCTCACTTTGCCCTTTATTCCCTCAAACTGGAGGCTCCCATCACAACCAGCAGCTGTCACCTTGATCACACAGCCAGGTTTAACTCGTATTTCTTATTTTTGGAGAACAGCCCAAGCTCCTGGAACGTGTTTTAGCAAAGGTGGCTCTTGCATCTGAGGCTCATGGCTGGTTTGAGCGCCTGCCATTCGGGGAGGCCTTTAATCCAGTTCCTAAAGAGTTTCTTTGATCCTCCTCAGTCACTTCTTATCATGATCATGGACTAAAACGAATTACTTTTCATGCAAGGCTGACCCGATGCATTCTAATTCTCCAGTTAAATGGAGAAAATTCCAAGATGGTTTACATCAACCAGCAAGCTCATATTTGGCATTTCTTGTTCTGAATCTTAAACAGAGACGCCAAAAGGAAGGGTCTTTCCTACTGCAAATTAACTGAGAGGGCTCCACTCAGACACCTCGTCCAAGCACCCTTGATCTTTGGGAAGATTTGCATCCCGAACCGGAGTTTATCTTCGCAGCTGACAGCTGCAATGTGTCTCGGATGCCAGTCAGTCAATCACGCCTTTTAATTTAACAGCAATCCCTTAAATTAGACGGCAGTGACAACAGCAAAAACTGAGGAATCAACACGAGACAATCAATAGAGCACAGAAAAAGGGGCTTTGCTGACACGCCACATCCACCTCCAATTTTGCTCTTTCAGATTTGGCCTCTCACTGACCCCAGCCGAAGACACGTCTTGTTGGCAGCTGTGTCCGACTCGGCAGGTCAGGGCATTTTGTGTCTGAAAAACATGTCCAGACTGCAAAACCCCCACCACAGCTCTGTGTGCCACCACTGGGGATATTTGTAGTGGAATTTATATCACAGCTTCTGAATCATCTCAATTAGCAAATGAGTGGAAAAAACGTCATTTCTTATGCAAACGGAGGAAGGATACTGAAGGGAGATCGAGAGTGAGATTGCCTTATACCACCTGAATCCTAAATTTGTTATACAATGGGGCAAGTGAGGGAGCTGCTCCTTTATCACTCTCCTTTCCACTGTGCTGGAAAAGAGCAGGTCCAGAAGGGGCTATTTTGAGGACATCCTTCTTTTACACCAACCAGTGATCGTTCCCTGGGAAGTCATACATTCAATTTGTTCCTTCTGCAGAAAGAAAGGACAGAAATCTTTCAGGAGGATGTCCTCTCCTCGTGTCCCATGCGATGAAACACGACAGCAGCACAAGTGAGGTGCTCCAGTGCTTCCTTCTCTACCCTTTCCAATATAAATCCCATGTAACACTTTGCTGGTTTGCAGATTGTGCACGTTAATAGCAAAAGCGATGCCCTGAGCTCCCTAAAAAGCAAAATCATTCACTGCAAGGACATGGAGTGAGAGGAAAAGGAGGAAAGGTTTTAAGATGAGAGAGGGGAGACTTAGATTAGATAACAGGAAGGAATTCTTTACTGTGAGGGTGGGGAGGTCCTGGCACAGGTTTCCCAGAGAAGCTGTGGCTGCCCCATCCCTGGAAGTGTCCAAGGCCAGGCTGGACAGGGCTTGGAGCAACCTGGGACAGTGGAAGGTGTCCTTGAACAAGAAAGGACGCTTGGAACAAGGTGATCTCTAAGACCCCTTGCAAACCAAGCCATTCCATGATTGTTTGACTCTCCTCCATGGAAAGGAGATGGGTGAGTGGAGAAAAATTCTAAACAAGCGTTAAAAGTTCATGAGCTGCCAGGGCGAGGTAACTGGGGACTGGCTGCTCCTTGAGTTTTCCAGTACAGGAATTGAGGGGTGTCAATTGAAACTGGCAGGAGGCAGGTGCAAAACCAGCAGAGGACATCATTTACAGACACAGAGCGGTGTCAAAGGGGGTGACGCTTTCACAGCAGGAAAAGGCACCGGGTGTTTCCATGAATAAAAAACATACCTGGGGAAATGCACGAAACACAAACCCATAAATGGTAATAATAGATACAAACCCAGCAGCTCTGGCTCAGATGCTCCCCGGGCTTCAAGCTGCTGGGTTGTACAAAGTTGGACCTTCAGGATCATCGAGTCCAAGCTCTGACCTTGCTGACCAAACCACAGCACTCAGTGCCATGTCCAATCATTTATTGAACTCTTCCAGGGATGGGGATTCCATCACCTCCCTGAGCAGCCCATTCCAATGTCTGACAACCCTTTCAGAGAAGAAATTCTCCCTGATGCCCAACATGGATCTGCCCTGGCGCATTCTCTCTTTTCCTATTGCTGGGTGTCTGGGAGAAGACGTCGAGCCCCACCTGGCCACAACCTCCTTTCAGGTTGGATGGATGTTGAATGTTTGTCTTGTTCTGCTATTTTCCCTTGGTAGCCACTGCAAATGAGAGGATATTGGGCCAAAAAAACCCTGATCTGGCAAAAAAAATGGTTCCTGGTGCTTTCCCAGCTGCTTGGCCTCTTCTTTAACTTTAACCCTGAGACTCTCCTTCAGGAAGATGTGGTCAGGGCACAGCCAGCTCGAGGTCAAGCCAGTATTTCCCACCACCAAAATTTCCGAACTTTGCTCAGGTCACTCGCTTCTGGGTCCTCAAATAAATGACGAAATAAATTTCAAAGCTGCTGAGTGGCCAAAGCTGCCACTGACTCCCACAGCTGCAAATGGAGGTAACGAGGTCAAATTTGGACAAACATTTAGGACCAGCTTCAATCTCCCTCTGCTCTACAAATCACTTGAGGAAGATGGAAATGAGGCCAGTGTGCAGCTTTCAAGGAAACCCAGCATAAAGCTGTGCTTATTACATGAATCCCTGCAAATGAAACACCAGGGATAAAGAGAGATTATTTATGGGGAAATGCTGGAGGAGGTGGGCAGGGAAATGAGAAAGGGAATGTTTAGTCTGGAACGGGAGATCAAATAAAGCCGTGGAAGAATCTTCCCATCAGAAAGCCATAGAGGCCTAATCACTTAACACATTTCAAAGCAGAGCAGGCAAAATACCAGAGAACAGAGCTGCAAAGGGAAATCCAGCCTGCACCACCGGGAGGAATGAAATGCTTCTCCACCCTGAACCTCTCTGAGGTTGTATAAATCACCCAGAGCAGGGTTCACGCACTGTTTGCTTCTTCACATTTCTGCAAACCCCAGTGCAAAGCACAGAGGGGACACACCAGCACAGCCACCTGTGTGTCCCCCCACGGTGAGGGACAGATGATCCCGTTCAAATCTAACCGTGCAGCCCAAGCTGACTGAAACCTTCCCTGATACCAGGGTCACTATTTGTTTTCATAAAATGAAATCAAAGGAGGGCATTTGTGAAACTCTCCTTTCATGCCTTTAAAAGATGTGTTGGGGACCTGGTTTAGTGGTGGGCTTGGCAATGTTGGGCTCGAGGACCTTAGAGGGCTTTTTCAACTTAAACAATTCAATGATTCTCTGTCCCATCTCTCCTGGCTTGAAGGGCCTTGGCTTTCACTTATAAAACACTTGCAGAACACCGCATAAACCCATAAACGCCGTGAAATGTAACACCCACAGCTCTGCAAGCCCACCCAATGCCATCTTATTTCCCAGACAGCATTTCCACCTGAAGGATTTCTGTGATCCCCAAGACCGCAGTTCCTCAGTCCCCCACGAGCTGTGACAAATTTCTCAACGCGAGAGCACTGCAAGGCAGGGCTGTGCCATTATTGCTCTGCAGGATGAGCCGGGGAGGGGCTGTAAAGCTGGAAGTCTTCACAACACTGAGAGGAGTTCAGCTCTCTTCAGGTGAGCATCTTGCAGGGGGACAGAGAGAAAATCAGCCAGGGGGACAACCCAGGGGCCAAGTGTTCATTGCAGAAGGGAGCAGGTTTCAAGTTTGTCTCTCTGTCTCTGCCTCTTTCCAAGTCCCCTCACTTAGAGGGTGACAGGCAGAACGGTTGGGTCGTGTAACACTTGGGTGAGGTGAGGGCAAATTTGGGGGAAGTTCAATCATAGAATCGTAGAATGGTTTGGTTTGGAAGGGAACTTAAGGATCACTGAGGTCCAACCCTCCTGCCATGGGCAGGGACATCTTCCACGAGACCAGGCCAAGGCAAGATCCAGTAAAATTTTCAGGATTTCAACTTAAACTGGTGTTGTCCATTGCACAGGTAATGAATGCCTTTAAATATTTCCTTTCTTTTTAACACCCTTGGGGACAGCACATCTAGAAGGGAAATCCTTTCCCAACACAGTGGGGTTTGGGAAAATAAAATCATAGATTCATTGAATGATTTGAAAGATCATCCTGCCATGGGCAGCGACACCTTCCACTATTCCAGGTTGCTCAGAGCCTCATCCAGCCTGGATTTGAACACTTCCACGGATGGCGAAGCCACAGCTTCTCTGGGCAACCTCTGCCAGGGCCTTACCACTCTCTGAGTACAGAATTTCTTCCTGAATTCCCAAATTTCTTCAGTCCAAGGAGAAGGCAGAGACACCACTGGAGGCACTCAAATGAGAAGCTGCTTCCAGGTTGCTTAATGAGAGTTTTAGGAGGCAGCAGCTGCAGTTCTGCATCTGGGATAACGATCACGTGGTATCCAACATGCCTTGGCATCGAGGACACGAAATCAATATCATCAACCTTTACCAGCATTATAATGACGAGGTTAATATCGATCTTCTGACATTAAGGTGTGGGATGTGAGTCCTTAGCATCATTGCTGGGAATCCGGAGCTGGAGCAGCAGGAAACAGGCTGCAGGCCCAGCAAATTGCTCACAGATCCCCCAGAGACCCTGGATTAGAATGAACAAAGCAATTCGCAGCCTGATTTGTAATCGACCGTTCCCAAAGTCGCCCCCTTTTCTATCAGGGTTGGGAGGGGATTATCCCCACGCGTCTGTTTTGTCCCTTCCAAGTCCCAGAGCGGCACAAGGAAATGCCACATGGAACTCGTGTGGGTGCAGGCAGCACTGGTCTCAGTTTTCAGGTTTTCTGCCTGAAAACAAAACAGGAGTTAAGCTCTCGTTCTTTACAATCTCTTGATGCAGAACAGAGGTTACCCTGCTACAGGTGAGGTCTCCGTCTGATTTCTCCTGCTATCACCACTGAAAAAAACCCTTGTCCCTAATGAAAGCATCTCCACGAGTATCTCTTAACCCTGAGTCTGCTGATCCAGTCCCTCATGCCCATAATCTTCAGCCCTGAGAGATCAAGGTCTTAAAAGCTTAAACCCCTTCATTCCTAGAGACAAATCTGATGCGAAATTCCCTTGGTCTGAGGTCCTGCTTAAGGAAACAAAGGCAGAGAATGGAGCGATTAAATCATCACAGATGAGATGCCATGAAGGCTCAGCATTTACCCAGGAATTTGTAAATGACTTTTCCTGTTGTTCCTACTCGGCATTTATATTCCAGCAGAGTTAAGAGGCCTTGAGTAAGATGAGACTCGTTCTGGGATTGGCACTCCACGGGCAAAACAGTCACAGACAGTCCTTGATCCTGAGAGCCTGCATTAGACAGTGCTAATTAGTGCTGTGATTGGAGCTGGAGAGCGAGGGCGGTGAGTGTGTGTGGAGAGGGGAGAGCAGAGCGTGGGTTTATTAGCAGATACAGAGACTCAGACCACTTTACAAATTATTGACCCTGCTTAATTGCTAATCATCATGTGCCTCAGCTATCTTTTTTCTATGAGGGAAGGCAGACAAACATGCCAGGGCCACACGATTGTCTGAACAAACAGGCGGGTTCTGGGTGGGCCAAGGGTGCTGTTTTCTCCCAGCACATTCCCCACATTGACTGGACATTAATCCATATGAGAATACAGGATGGAAACTGATGGTGGAAGACTTCCCTGATTTTTTTTTTCCCTTTTATCACCTTTGGTGCTCGGAGGAGTCAGGAGTGGCTGGGTTATCCTGAACTCCCAGGACTATTCAGGGTGGAGAGCCAGTGCACCCCTTTCCTAGAGCACTCCATGAAAAGAGGAACACGGCTAAATCCCTTTGGGATAACCCCACTGCAGCCTTCCAGTAATTCAAGGGGGTTTAAAAAGGAGGGAGAGTGAATTCCTACCTGGACAGAGAGCGACAGGACAAGGAGGAGTGGCTTTAAGGTAACAGAGGAGAGATTTAGATAAGATATTAAGAAGAATTTCTTCACTCAGAGTGTGGTGAGACACTGGCACAGGTTGCCCCGAGAAGCTGTGGCTGTTCCATCCCTGGAAGTGTCCAAGGCCAGGTTGGATGGGGCTTGGAGCACCCTGGGATGGTGGAAAGTTCTGTCCCATGACAGGGGCTGGAACTGGATGATCTTTAAGGTCCCTTCCAACCCAAACCATTCTGAGATTCTGTGAACACAACCTCCCCTAGAGACACCGACTGCTTGTCCCACAACTCTCACCTCACACAAGGCAAACAACCTCTAATAATTATATTTACTAATCATCAAAGGCCACTGTGTGAAGAGCTGTGACACACTTGATTTTTCTCTGGGCTCCTCTGGGATGGCCCATGAAGACCAAACTGGTGAAGGATGGATCTGCACTGCCTGGCTCCAGAGGATTCCCAAATGTCTCAGGTTGGATACATCTCTTTTTTTTTCTTTTCTTTTTTTTTTTTTTTGAGCACATCAGTATGAGCCAAGAGCAACATCTACTGGCCGAGCTGTTTAGCAAGACCAAGCGTAGGTCTGGCACAATCCATGGAATTCACACATCTGTGAGGTATTTTTAGGGATTACCCAAGCACCAGGGGCAGCACCAGCACTTCCCAGCTGTGCAAATTGCCACCAAAGCAAATCTCTCAGCCCTGCACACCTGGACTTGGCTTTTATCCATCCCTCATGTGAAAATTGCTTTTCAAGCCCACTCTGTCCTGGGCAGCACATCTCTACAGGTGGAAGTATCTGTGTTTCTCCATTTCTTCTCAGCAAAGTGCTGCTTGCACTTCCCATTGAAGTTTCCTGGGATGAACCAGGCTCAAGGGGAGTAGCAGCCCATTTATTGCCACCAAAACTGCAAGAAACTTTCCACGGGGGTATTCAAGTGGTCCAACTTTTTATACCAAAAATAAAGAGTCCAAATTTGGAGGCTGAGCTTGTTTTTGTCTCTCCTGGTAGGAGCTAAGAGAATGTGTGGACTTCAAAGTAGGGGCTCAGCATAAGAAATGGTGCTGGCAAAGCTGGATCATGAGGAGAGATTGTGGGAAGGGGCTTCATCCCCCAAAACTGTCCAGATGTATCAAATTCCACGTTGTTATCAGCCCTTGGGTTGTTCTTTTTTTTTTTTTCACAATCCTTCTCAAAAGGCAGCGTGGGAATGAGAATGAGAAATCAGTGAAGCTACACCCAAAAAATGTTAGCAAGAAAAAAAATAGAGGAAGAGAATGAGAGTTCGTCTTATTGGGAAGAGTGAGTACAAACCCCGTGAATAACAGGCACAGCTCCTGTCTCCTCCCCTGCAGCCCAGAGCACAGGGCTGTTCAGGAACAGAGCTCTGAGGAATCCAAATCAATCACACACAAATCACAATTTCCTCCCCTCACGAGAGTCACTTCTCCCAGCAGAGCAGTGTTTAAAGGGGAGTCAGAGAAAAGGAGCCTGATCTGTATCCTGAGCTCACTGCAGGATCCCAGACCCCCCTCTAGAGCACTGCCAGGTGAGCAATGCCCAGGAGCTTTCAGAGGTCTGTGGTGCAGATCTGTCCACCTGGGCACTTCAGAAATAGAGGAGGAAAATCAGAACTCTGAAAATACAGTTTTTATATTTGGCCATCTTGCTAGAAATGCCTGTTTCTCTCTGTTGACAAAGAAGGAGACCAAACGACCTCCATGGACATCGAGGATGGGTTTTGGTCAGAGAAATCAGGGGTGAGGGATGGCAGAGAACCCGAAATGGTTAAAATGAGCAGGAACCACAAGCCAGAGCTGCATAAAAGGAGAAGGAACAAGCCTGCCGGCTGCAGGCAGGGGGTGAACTCGCTCTGTGCAGGTGCCCTGCCGGCTCTGCTGACTCACAGCCACCTCCAGCTGTCCCTCTGGCTGTCCCCTCTCAGGACAGGACCTGCAGGTGGCTCCTTGCAGGCCAAACTGAAGCCAGGGAACCTGAGGTGTGTCCTCTGAAGGGGCAGGACCTGCAGCACCACAGGACTCTGGATGTCTGCTCAGGCTTGTCAGAAATCTCAGGCATGACCTCAGAAGAGTCACCTTTCCTCTGCCTGGTGTCCAAGGTGGGAGTGTCTCTGGTAATGATGGGAAATACGAGGATGTAGGAAGCTGCTGAAATTGGAAAAGGAAAGACAATTTTTGCTCTTTGTGGTCATGATTTACAGACACAGATCCCAGCTGGAAACAACCCTGTGGTTTTTACCAAGCCTAGTGTAGCTCAAAAACCCCACCTGATCCCACAGTCACAATCTTATCCGGAAAGGGATTGTAACCAATCCCACCTCTAGGTCCCACACCTCAAACAGGTAAGGAGGATTGATCTTCTGCTTGATTCTGGCCCAGAGATGATGGCACAACTGACTCCCTGCTGGACATTTGTAGGATCCCTTTCATGGGGAGGACAGGAAGGTTCCCACAGCACAATGGATGCCCCAGCTCCTCCAAACTGCCCCCAGGAGCAGCACAGACTGGGATTTGACCCAATGCCAACCAGAGTTCAACAGGACCAGGAAGATTAGGTTGGTCTTTAAGGCTCATTTTACCTCTTCTCGAGGATGCCTGGCCTTATCCAATGTTTTGTGGTGATCTCCATAACTTCCACCTGATTTCCTGCACGAGTTTCTGGACATGGCTTCACTTGTGGGAGGAAAGGGAAAGGCCAGAGGGAGTTTGAATCTTCCTTCACTCTCTGCCAGAATAATCTCCTGGCTACAGCAACTGGTGCATGGAAAGTTATAATGACAAGAGCTTGAGAAAAAGGAGTCCTCTTAAACCTAAGAAGAAAAGATAACTCCAGGCTGCAGAAGCCCAGGGGTCTGGTTTCGGCCCGATGCCTCCCGGAAATTATCTATTTCTAGATAAAAAGCGGAATCAAAAGGCTGCATCCAAGCAGATGGGATGGTTCTGATCCCTGGCTGAGCAGGCACACGAGGATCCCGGCAGGTACTGCGTGAGCAGAGGCCAAATAAAGAACAGAACAGCAACCCAAGGCAGGAGGGGCACAAGCCTGAAGGGAGAGGTTGAGCTCTGGTGTCTCCCTGAATAATACCAGGCACAAAATATTCTGTTACCAGCCTGGGGAGCAGACAATTAAAACACTACTTGAAGCAAATGTCTCCTGACTCTGGCTCAGAATTTCAATTAGGCTGGGAAGGCTTATTGCACTTAAGTGCAGGTTAGTGACATTTCAGGAAGGAGAGATTGATCGGGAGCTGGGTCACAGCTCGGCAGCGGGGATCATGTCTTGGGGCCTGTCCTTAAAAACAATGTGTGATCTCTGTGTGGCATTTTCCTTGTTTAGCTCGTTTCTGGTTCCTTTGAGAATGAAAAATCCCAGAAGCCGGAGCTGTGTCCCCTCCTTTCAAACGCCGACTTCTTTTCTTACTCATTTTATTTTTCAAAGTTCTTTAGGCATCCTTAGGTGTCCAAACAGCATTTCCTCTGGCTCTTCTCTTCCTCCTGAGGTAATCGACCTTTTCTTGTCTTGAGAATCAGTTTCTGACTCACAGGAAACTTTTTTCTCACTGGTTCACCAGCCTTGCAGAGCCACAGAAACCAGGAGAATTCCTGCTACTACAAACTGCAGGTACAAACAACCTCACTCCAGCTATTCTGTCTGGAAAACAAAGTGGGAAAATGCCCTCAACCAGCTCAAAAAATAAAAAAGAATTATTGGAAGACACCAAGTGTGCACCAGGGAAAGTTCCAGTAGCTGGTAAGCCCAGGCAGGAAAACGCACCAGGTCCTTTGGTGTGGTTAGAGGTGACTGGGAGAGCTACAGCTTTTGGGAGACGGGCATGAGACAGGATTTTTGTTCCATAAAACATCACAAAATTCATTCATTCCTCACCATTCTCACACCTGTATGCACAACTGCATGGACGGAAAAAAACATCACCCAAAATGAAACCCTCCCAAAGAAAACACTCTGGTCTAGCACGGACAGAAACTCTGCGAGGGACACACCCTGGGGAGATGAGGAGAAAACAATCAGATGGATGAAGTTAATCAGGGGAGGTTGAAATTCGATTTTAGGGGAAATTTCTTCACTGAAAGGGTGGCCAGGCACTGCAACAGGCTGCCCAGGGGAGTGGTGGATTCCCAATCCCTGGAAGTGTTTAAAGGCGTGCAGGTGCGGCTCTTGGGGACGGATGTGGCTCTTGGGGACGTGGTTCAGTGATGGGCTTGGCTGTGCTGGGTTGACAGTTGGAATTGATGATTCCAGAGATTTTTCCAACCTTAATCATTTTCTGATCCTAAGATTTCTGCTACCAAAGGAGTTGTAGGTAAAGGAGCCTCATTTGGACCCACTGAGGGACAAGTCTGATGTGTGCTCTGCTCAGAGGGGGTGAATTAATTTTTTAATCACCACGAATAGATTTTTTTATTTTGTAAATCTGCTGGATTGGTTTCTGGAACCATGGATTCTTCAGTGTCCTGCCACGAGCGGTTCCACAGATTCACGATGGATAAACAGTTTTTTCCTCATACTCTCCCAGGTAAAACTGCCTTGCTTCAGTCTCTCAGGACAGCCAGGTTTGATGGACTTGGAATCACAAAACAGAATCACAGAATCATTAAGGCTGGAAAAGACCTCTAAGACCGTCAAGTCCAACTGTTGGAAATGATACAAAATTTAAAATTTTTATCTCACTTCAGTCAGGGATTTTGTTCGTCTTTGCCCTGGGGGGAAAAGAATTGAAGTTTCTTTTCAAAAGATTCGTTTCAGCACTCGAGGCCTGATGAGCTGAGCATCTCAGCAGACTGGGGGTAGCACAGAAGATACACAAAAGATAATGAGCATTAATGACCATTAATGACCATTAACGACTGTCAGCTCCAAACATCACCCCTGGCATGGTCAGAGACACCTGATCTGGGAAAAGAGAGATAAAATAATGGAGAATGAGAACCTATTTAACATCAAAGGTGAAGGGATCCATAACCAATAGGAAACCAAATATTAAGAATTGCATAACTTGGGACCCATGAACATTTAACCAATTAATTTCTGGAGGTTTTGTCTGTATAAGTATGTGAAAAACATAGTAAAATTCATGTATGATAGAAGGATTTTCTCTGCATAATCCAGGCAATGTGTGGATGAAATGATTCCTGTTGCACATCCTGGCCAGAATAAAGTAATGCCTTAATTCTCCAATGCTAAAAAAAAAAATAATAATTTGTTGGAGAGTTTTTTGTTTTTCCCGCAGTTTGGGTGACACAACCATTAACCCAGCCAGGTCCAGCACTAAACCGTGTCCCCAGGCACTCAGAAAAGAGGTGGCAGCATCTTTCCTCTCAGGAACCAGCCGGCTCCCATCCCGACTTTCCCATTTTGGTCCCAAACCCTGCTCGGGTGGGGTTTGCAGGTCCTTCCCACCCCTCATCCACACTGCACCTCCAACCCCAGCCACAGCTAGGCCGCACTCAGCAAAACCAGAAAAACCTTTCCTAAGAGCCAGGCTTTTCCCTTGGAAAGGGATTTGATTGTGCTGAAAGGCAAATATTTGCCAGAGAAGGTCTGGCTGGGTCCTTCAGGGATCTCTGCACACACAGGGCAAATTACTGGTGCTCGCTGCTTGGAGCACAGGAGTAAAACACGATTTTTTAACTTTTTTTTCCTTCACTGAATGGTGTTTTCTTTTCCCTTGGTCAGCTCTGAGAAAGGTTTTATTATCAGAGGAAAATCCATTTTGTGTCATCACTGATCCTTCCCCACGGAGCCATTCACGGCCCGGAGCCCCTCAGGAACCATCCCGGCCCCTTGAAAGCAGCGTGGGGATTTTCCTGAACCCCTCCAACAAATTCTTCCTCTCTGCCTCTGCGGAGTGAGATGAATCAATGGGGGACCCGGGAGGGTTATTTCGCCCATGAATTATTTACACCCACTGGGTAATGCTTCATTTTCGACTGGCCTTGTTTTACGCTTGTAATTTTTAATTCTTATAATTCCACCTCCAGCAAGCAGAGGCTCCTGAGAGCAGTAGATTATATCTCAGCAGGCCCACTCTGGGACGCATAAATAACCTCTCCTCTGCTGACAGCACATGGGAAATGGGCTGGGCTTCCACCGAGGTTAAGATTTTCCCCCTCTCTCCCTTCTGTCTTAAAGGAATCTTTATCTCCGTGCAGCTATTCTGTAACACGCCTCTGTTTGGTAGCAAAAGAACTATTTAAATGCAAATGTTGACTTTTTGCCAGGGGCTGGATGGAAAATCCTTGTCTAATGATGTCCTTCCAAAAGTACAACTGGTGCTGTTTGTAAAGGAATTGCATCAGGAGGGGTTGGGACTTTGGTTCCTTGCACTCCTGAACGCCTCTGCCCATGCTGACTTCTACCCCTTGAAGTCATTGCCAGGAAAAGAAATAATTAAAATAATCCAAATATATGTATTTATAAAAAATACACTAAAAGCAAAGAAGTCTTTTGATGAGATTCCCTCTTCCTCTGCCCAGCCTGTCCAAAGATGGAGGAACTGGGATCACTGCATTCTCACCCAAGTTTGAAATGTTGGGGGTTTTTTGTCTCCTCTCTCTTGGGTCTGAATGTTCAGACATTGAATATCTGGGTGACAGGGTCTGCAAGGTGACTTTTGGGCTGGGGCCCACTTGGAAGGGAAAGAGGAGATTCAGACTCCAAGTGACGGAGAAGGAAAGGAGACCCTGAGAGAAGAAGAAATGAAAAAGATGCCTGGAGCAATGTGATCAATTTTGCCAGGGGAAAAACCACTCTTTACTGTTTTGTAGCATTTTCCTCTGCTCAATCTGATTTAAAGCCAAACCAGCCAGACCTTCCAGACTTGCTTGCAAAGCAAACAGCCCGGGGATGCTGAAAGAAGACCAAAGTTACACCAAACAGGGGGAGGGAAGAAAACCCAAAATACCCAACCAGCATCCCCAAAGAAGCACGTTCACCCACAGCCAGAGGGGAGCAGCAAACACAGACCCTGGGTTTAATTTGGGATGTGTCGCCTGCTTCCCGTAATCCGGTTTTGTGTAGGAGCAGGAAGGGCTCAGAACAACTGGAGGCAGATTTGTGGGTTCCTTCAGGAGTGGGTGAGGCAGCGCCTGGAGACACCAAAATTCTCCTCAGACGAAGAATGTGGGGAAGGGGTGGGTGAGCTGTTGGACCCGTCATACACGGGAGCTGCAGCAGGAGCTGGAAGCTGGGACAAATCCCGGTGGGTCTGTCCGTGTGATGCTCCTCAGGAGCCCGACCGAGGCTTCCCACATCCTTCCCCCTCCTTCCCCTTCCGCGGCTCGGGCTCCGCAGGCTCCGAGTTTCAGCCCGCTGCGATTTGATGGAGTTCAGTTACCAAGGAGACAACGATCTGCGAAGGGGAACCTTTGTGGCATCCGGGGGCGGCGAATCGATGCAGAGCACTCCGGGGTTGAGGATGGCCCCAGGCCCGGAGCTCAGGAGCAGGGAAGCAATTGCCCTGGTCCCTGTGAGATATCCCGGGCAGGCTGCAGCACAGAGGACCTCCAAAACACCATTTCAAATGAGATTGGTCTATCTGTGGGGTGAGGAAGGGTCAGTCTGTCCTTAAAGCCTGCCCGTAGCACCAGTTAGACCATTTAACTGGGACACTGGGCATGAGAAATGGTCATTTTTTTCCAACACCACCTTCCATCTCAATGAAGCTGTTGGAGAAATAAGGATCACCTCGCTAGAGCTCCTTCAGCTGAGAAGAGCTGGAATTGAGGTTTCAATCATTCTGCTTAGATCAGGGCTAATTTTTTAGAGTGGGGTAGAAAGGTTTGGCAACCTCCTGCCAGTGTCCTGGCCTTCCTTTTTCCTTACCCTCCATGAACCAAGTGATTGTCACCCTACCCTGACATTTGCCCAAACTCGGGTGGAGTTTAGAGGTGCAGCAGGAAGGGGAGGCTGTGTTGCTTTGGAGGGCGGATGAGACACAGCTCCAGAAGCAAGGATTGTGAAGGATAATAAAGAGGCCTTTTTTCCCTCCTGGGCACAGAAATGTGAGAGTTTTACTTTTTTATCCACACAGCTCTGGCTGTTCCTGACCTGGCCTGAACAACCACTTGAAGTACAGACCCAGCGTCGTCCCTCTCTCTCATTTCCTGCTGGAATGCTGAGACTGGGAAAGGCTCTTCCAACAGGAATTTCCTCCTAATGCCCACCCGATGATCAAGCCACAACCATGAAAGATGAGCACTGGGAGGCCTCACTAACTAGAAAGAGAGAGGTTGTTTATTGTCTGCAGAACGGGGTTGAAACCCAGGAACTCGGGGGATGATCCTTCCTCCGGCAGCTGGGGAAGAGGGAAAATGGAATTCGGTTCTGTACATTCTCCTCGCCTGGGGAAGGCTCCGTAGCTGAGTTGTCAGGTTTAATCTCTTCCCAACGTGGATCCTGCAAATAACTCCTTTGTTCCTTTTTAAGCTCAGCAGCTCCAGCTCTGGAGCAGTGACAGTCTCCAGCAAGGATTTCACGGCAGAGAGGGGAGGCTCCTCCCGTGTCAGCTTTGAGATGCTCCCTGCACGAAGGAGGCTGTGAAAAAAGCACTCGAGATGTGGTGACCCCACAACGAGCACCTGGGTTGGGAGGGATCTTAAAGACCATCTAATTCCAATGCCCTGCCATGGACAGGGACACCCTCCACCAGCCCAGGTTGCTCAGAGCCCCATCCAACCTGGGGGGGTTTTTTATAATCCCAAACACCCACAAAATGCAGGAATAAATCTGGATGTGGTGGCTCCTTCACTGATTTTGCAGAACAGATTATTAGGGATGGACTGGGTAAGGATTAGGGATGGGTTGGGTAGTTCAGGCCTAGGGTTGGACGAGCCAATCCCAAAGTGGTTCTGATTTTTGAGTCTTGATATCATGAATTAAAAAAGCTGGTCCCAGTGCAGCAGAACGTTCCAGACTGGTCTGGGGACAGCCTTGTTCAGCCAGACTTTGGCATCCCCGCCCTGTCTGGGGAACAGCAGCAGCTGATTTTGGAGGGGGAAGAGGGAACAGGGAAGCAGACCTGCAGTTGCCATGGCAGGAATCTGTGGGAATGATGCACATTTTCAGCTGGTATTGGTGCTGTTTCTCTGTGCATCGGTTTGCAGGAACATCCTTCAGGCTGGGGACAAGTGGGAAGAATAAGTCATTCCCTGTCTAGCGAGCCCTCCAACTCAGCCAGCCTGGAACTCCCACAGGCCCTCCCCGGGCTACCCTGGGCTCCATCTGGACTCTGCTTTTCAGGTAGAAATTCTGAACCATTTCCCAAATCCCCAGTCAGCAGAGAATCATGGAACCCCAGCATTGTTTGGGTTGGAAGAGACCTTTTTTCTCATCCCAACGCACCTTCCCTTGTCCCAGGTTGCTCCAAGCCCCGTCCAGCCCGGCCTTGGACACTTCCAGGGGTCAGCCAGCCACAGCTTCTCTGGGCACCCTGTACCAGGGCCTCAACACCCTCACAGGGAATAATTTCCTCCCAGTATCTGATTTAAACCTGCCCTCCCTCATCTTAAGGCCATTCTCCTTTGTCCTGTCACTACATGGCCCTAAACAAACAAATAAATATCCTGAAACAACACCATTGGTGAGGATTAAAAAAAAAATCTACAAATGGAACAGCTACCAGGACTTTAGAAGATGAACAAGAGTTTCGTAAGTAATGAATAATATGAATTTTTGCTCCTGAATTTCATCTTTCCATGGCTCACAGCCACACAACACAGCTGTGCTGGAAGAAGGACTGTAAAGGTTTTTTTGCCCAGCACCAAAGTGCAGCTGATTCTGATGTGGAACACCCCAGGTTCCAACTGACAGTGGTTTTGGGAAAGCCACGCTCCAGCAGTCATTGCTGCAGAACTTTGACCCCCCAGGCAATCAGCATCTCCAGGCTGAAGATGCTTTTCCAGCACCTCTGTGATAGGAGCCAACTCAGGAATAGGAAAAATGAAACAAAACAAACACAGAAGCCCCCCCTAAAAAAATCCAGTCCCAGCAGAGCAGCAGAGCCAAGACCTCAGCACAGAGCAGACCAAAGAGGTTTTGCTAGGGTCTTTGACAGCAAGAGTTCCCTAAAACACTTTTTATTAGAATATTTAAATTGTTTCCTGACCTGAAGACAAATTTTTCATGGAAGCATCTGGGTTTTTCTGTGCTTTTTAATGCAAGAGGGAAATGTTAGAACTCGATGTTCTGTGTGGGACATTCCTGCTAGACCCATTTTGAGGGGGAGCAGGAAGACAAGAACTGGAAGTGTGTCACTGCTGGGGGAGTTAGGAGGAGATTTTTAATGGCTTTGGAGAAATAAAAGGACAGGAAATTTAAGACAAAACTTTTCAAGTGGGTGAAAATATCTTCCCATGTCTAATTAGGAATTAGAAGAAGGTTCAAAAGGAAATGAAAGATCTGTGATGTGAATCATAGAATGAAAGTTCTGTGATGTAAATCACAGAATCATGGAATGGCTTGGGCTGAAAGGGCCTTAAAGATCATCTCGTTTGCGCTGGAAGGACCTGGATTATCACCTAATTCCAACCCCTGCCACGGGCAGGGACACTTTCCACTAGCCCAGGGTGCTCCAAGACCTCTCCAACCTGGTCTTGGACACTTCCAGGCATGGAACATCCACAGCTTCACCTGTGCCAGGGCCTCACCACCCTCACAGGGAAGAATTTCTCCCAAATATCCATCTGAGGCTCTGGAAAGAAAAGAAGCGTTTCTGCTTGTGCACTTGGACTCCTGGGAATGGGTCAGTCAAAAATCCAGCTCATGGTACAGCCCAAGGCAGTGGGGCAGCCGAATTCTTCCCTGTTCCTCCTGCCCTCTGCAGGTTTTGAGGACACTTCCACCAGCCCTGGATGGGAGTAGACATTTCGGGATAGATGGGAATTGCAAGGAAAAAGGAAAAAGAAAAGGAAAGGAAGGAAAGCAGCCCGAGCAACAAGGGATAGGACAAGGTGAAATGTCCTTGAGTTGCACTAGGGAGGGTTCAGGTTGGATAGCAGAGGAATTTCTTGACTGAAAGAGGGGTTGAGCTGGAAAAGGCTGCCCAGGGAAGTGGTGGAGTCACCATCCCTGGGAGTGTTTAGAAACAGAGGAGACCTCGCACTTTTCCCTATGGTACTGTGGGCAAGGTGGTGATTGGTTGGAGGTTGGATTTGATGGAGTCTTTTCCAGCCTTAATGATTTAATGATTCTGTGATTCTATCTTGGAGTCTTTTCCAGCCTTAATGATTCAATGATTCTGTGATTCTACTGAAGAAGAGAAAGACACCAAGGTAGAGAAAGTGAGTAAGAAAAAGCATTGCTTTTTCCTACTAACCTTCCTCTGAAAGCCTTAAAGATATTTAAGTCCTTTATTCATGTGGGGAAACTGAGGCACAGAAACATTAAATTCCTTGCTCAAAGACACACTGGGCACCCACGAGCGGAGACCTGAAGTTGCTTTCCTCTGTTATGATTGCAGTGAGGCCAGGGAGAAGCATTTGAGGGGTACAAAATCCACAAAATCATGGAAGGGGCTGGACACCACATCCCATCAGCAGCAGCCTCGGAGAGGCTGCACTTGCAGAGCCCTGGATCCCGAACCCAGCTCCTGCTGGTTGTGTCTCCCGGAGTGAGAGCAGCATCTGCTCCGAGGAGCAGGGCACAGCCAAGCAGAAAAAAAGGTCAACTGCTTCCTCCCTCCGCTCCCCTCCAGGTTGGAAGCAGGGAGAGCTCTCCACCACGGCGCTGTGGATGTTTCCTGGGCTCCTCACCCCCCTGATAATTATCCCACCAGGCCATGCGAGAGCACAGCGGCAAAGCCCCCTTGGGCCAGCGCGGCGCGGGAGGAAGCAAAGTGGAGGAAAATCCGCGCGCTCCCGGATTGCGGAGAGAAAGAAACCCAACCAGCCAGTCCCTTCCCCATGACCTGAGCTCACCCCTGGGTGCAGGGAACCTTATGGGCTGTGACACAGGCCCAGGCTGCGGGAGGGGGTTGTGGCTTCCCAGGATGCGGAGCGCTGAAGGGGACACGGCGTAGGTTCAGAGCCGTCGCGGGGGTCTGGGAGCTCTGCCCGCTGCCTTGATTCAATGTGACAAACTCATTTCTTCTGCAGCGTGGCTGCGTTTAACCAAATGGCAACGTCTGTCCTCGGCTGAGATGTGGCATTTGGGAGGGCAGAGCTGCGGCATTTGGGAGGGCAGAGCTGTCTCTCCCGGTGAGGCCCCACAACCACACTGACCCAGGTTGGTCATGGCAAATGTTCCGTCCCTTCCTGCTGTCCCCAAACGTTATGGGGTGACCCCAACGATGAACGCACAGCCTCAGACATGACTTTAATCCTCTAACCCAGAATCCCTGACCCTTTTTATCCCCCGGCTCTGTGCATCCACTGGAAATCACCTGGATCTGCAGAACTCTGCTGCATATTCATCACCTGCCCCTTCCCTGCATGTCCATGCTTTGGGGAGCTGCACCAAAAGGGACTGGTTTGAAAAAGACCTTAAATATCATTTCATTCCACCTTCTGCCATGGCCAGGGACACCTTCTGCTAGACCAGGTTGCTCCAAGCCCTGTCCAACCTGGCCTTGGACACCTCCAGGGATGGGGCAGTCACAGCTTCTCTGAGCAGCCTGTGCCAGGGCCTCACCACCCTCACAGGGATGAAATTCATAAATTCGTCCTCTGGACAACAATAAAAAGTCAGGTGCTCATCTCTCAATGGCCTCCAAATCCCAACTTCTTCCAGAAAGCCGATCCAGCTGGTCACAGACTGAGTGTGCAGCTGCCAAGTTCAGCTCCTTGAAGTCCACTCAGGTTTGGGGCCAGGTCACTCGTGCTCATTCAGAATTCCTGCTAAGCCCCAGAAAAACATCCTGGACAAACACCCCCCTCCATCACCCCCCACAGTCCCTGCTTCCAGCAGGATCCAGGGCATCCAACACCACACAGTGACAGGAGCAAAACCTTCCCTTTAATGCCCCGAGGTGGCCAAGAGCAGCACACCAGGGACAGATTTGAGCCCTGCAGGGAAGAAAACATCACTTTACTCCCCGGGAGAAGGGAGAGCTTTGCTTCCAGAGGAGCAAATGCCATCTGTTCCCATCGCCCACAGATCCGGCCATGCTGCGCGGCTGCGTCACCGCTCCGCCGAGCACCAGGCATCAGAGACAGCAAGAAACGCGTAACCCTGCTCCAGCCTGGCCAGCGGGACGCTGCCAGGACAAAACCAGGCCACGAGCACCATCACACCTGAGCTGGCACAATGTGGCGCTGGCAGTGCCAGGAAGGCACCCCAGGAAGTTGCTCCAAATCTCCCTGGTGATGCCGCACCCGAGCAGGGGAATCTGAAAAGCTCAGGAGGGAGGACTGGGGAACACCCGAGCTTGCAAAGCACAGGGAAGACAGCCAGGTTTGGCTCATTGCTTCTGGCCTTGGAGCATCCCGTTGTCACCAGGAAATCCCTTTCACACCCACAGGAGGAGGCCTTCAGCAGCAAAAGAGCAGGGAAGCTCCTCTGGGATGGAAACCATTGCCACGAGAGAGACCCGGAGTAAAACGGGCAGAGGAAAAGCTGATTCCTGTGCTTCCTCCTCCAACTGAAACCTGCTTTGTTCAGAGAGGGCTCCTGTATCCCTGTTTAATGATCCACTCTGCATTTACATTTAATTAGAGGAATGAAAGAGCCAATTAAGAAGATCTACACTGAAGGCAAACAAAAGGGACGGCTGGTGATTCAGCTGCAGGGGCAGAGCCAAGGGCTGGGGCTTTGCAGGCAGCTGAACCATCCTTGTGCCTCCTTTCTGACAGTTCAGGGGTTGCTCCATGCTTTGGGCATCCTCCTGGATCCAAATTCAAACTCATCCCTGGTTTTCATTCCTGGAGTTGGTTTTCAGCTGGATAATGGGCAGAGTCGCTCACCACACATTGCAATATTGCTGGTGCTGACATGGGGGAGAGGGCAAGAGGGCTCAGAGAGAGGAGGGGAGGCCAAAGCACCCCTCTCAGGGCCAGCCCAGGATGATTTTGGCTCACCCAGATCTCAGAAATTCACCAAAGGATACAACTCCCTGTGCCCAGCTGCTGAGGGGGCTTTAACTTGCACCCCTGGCATTTGTCTTGCATCACCCCTCCTGTGACAGCATGGTTGCCTGTGGGTCCTCACAGCAAATCAGGAATTAAAAAAACTTAATTTTTTGGTTTTTTTTAAGCTACACCAGCCCCCCCATTCAATGTTGCAGGTGGTGGCTGCTGAGGAAGGAAGGAAGGAGAGGATTCGTGGACTGGGCTGTGAGCTGGTCCCAGCCCCTCCTGCAGTGTGAAAATCACGTGCAGGGAGGCTGAAAGTGCCTCCAGCGCTGGGCCAAACGGAGCATGAACAGAACCAGGTGTGTCAGCACAAGCTCCACCCTTCTCACAGGGCTGGATCGCATTAACCCCAGATGCAGAAACATCTGCTGTGTCCTCCTGTGAGCCAGAGCTCATCACCGAGCCCAGGTCCAAATGAAAACAGGCCTGGGAAGGTGTGGGAAAGGAAGATTCCAGAAGCATCCTTGGAATAAGAGGTCGTGCTTGAAAGGAAGGGAGCAACAAGAGGGTGGGGAAGGCAACGTCCAGGCAGGGACTGAGGATGATCATGAGGACAGGGCAGGCAGGAGAATTAACCTGAAGGTTTCCTGAGGGTGATGTGAGAGCAGATCTCAGCAACCATGAAATGCAAAACCTCCTGAAGGTTTAGACTTGCTGAGAGCCTCTTTTCAATTTTAATTATTGATTTCTTTGTTTACTTTAGTGCTGTGGAAATACATGGCTTCAGCAGCAGAGGAACACTCTGGGATGCGCTGAGATCTCCCTGCAATGCTCTCGTGCTCCAGCCCTCAGGGATGGATCCCACAGAAAAACCTCTCCTGGAAAGGGCATGGAGAGGATCCAGCAAGGTCAGGTGGCTCCAGGACTGACCTTGGTGCTCCATTTCATCCCAAAGAAAATAATTTCAGTTACAGCCAGGGCAAGGCTGTCCTCGAACTGAGATATCCCTCATAACCACTCCTCATCTTCCACACCCACTACCCAGCTCCTTGCTGAAGATCCTGACTCCTTCCCTCTGAGGCTGTTTTGGGAGAGTTCAGAGCCTGTCCTCACACCCACCACCCCCCTCCTCCAGCAGCTTTTTGCTGGCTCCACAGGGAGCTCAGGGTGACTTGCTGAGATGTCTCCACTGGGGACTGCTGGAGTTACTCACTGCCTCTCCCGGGACCCAAGAGCTGAGTTCCTCTGCTGCTCGCAGTCAGTCAGCTCAAATCAGATCTGCGAGTCGGAGCTCGTGGCACAAAGAGAGCGGCAAACCATTTACTGCAGTGGCTGTCCCAGTTACAGTAATGAGGGCTGTGATCAAACCGAGCCTGCAGAATGGCACGTCCTAGGACATATGTGCCGGCAAATGAATCCCTGTCATTACCTGAGCTGCCCAAATCGGAGCTTTCCTGCCTCTCACAGTGCTGTCAGTAAAGATTTCTGAGGAGTGAGCAAGAATTTTCACTCTGGACTCACTGCCCTTAATGGTCTCTCCAGCTCCTTTGCTGAACCCCTGCAGCTGTGCTGATGCACGAGTGAGTGAGGAATGAGGATCCATTACCAGAGAAAAACCTCGCCTTGCCCACCCCTGGCTCACATCCAGAGATGCCCCAGCCATGCCCAGAGCACAGACAAGAACAGCCCAGCACTTTCACCTCCATGAATGGAGCACCACAGAGGTGACAGCACCTTCAGAAGACGAAATGGAGACTTTTCCCATGAGGTGAGTTATTATCAAGACCAACTCTTGTGTGTAAAATCAGAGCCCTTCAGCTCAGCTGAGGAGCGACCCCACCTCTGCACCTTGGCAGCGAAGGGTGAACTCTGGTTCTTTCTTGATTTAGGCTGAAAAAATTCAGCATTAGGCAGAGAGCAAATGGAGTAATCAGTGTGATGGATAGAGGCATCCTCAGGGCACTACATAATCTGTCACTGAAGCACTGAAATCCTACCCTGGGCCACCAGAGGG
The DNA here is from genome assembly GCA_013400735.1 of Pomatostomus ruficeps. Taxonomy (NCBI): domain Eukaryota; kingdom Metazoa; phylum Chordata; class Aves; order Passeriformes; family Timaliidae; genus Pomatostomus; species Pomatostomus ruficeps. The sequence goes on along the minus strand of VYZT01041630.1, from coordinate 70,108 downwards.
ATTTTCTCTGGGCCACCCACCTGCCTCCTTCAACGCTGGACATTCCCTCTCTTTCCAGAGTAAATGAAAGCATTTGTGAGATGATTCTTTCCCTGAAAAAGAAGTAACTCCATGACCAAACTTTAATCATACCGACCGCTGGAGTATTTATTGACTGTTACAACTCTTTCCACCCAGCCTTGCTCAGAGCCGTCATCACAGCTCAGGGAGCGCTGCTGCTCAGCGCCGTGCATCTGTTTGCTAAAAAATGCCAATTGCTCTCAAGATCTGAGTCAGAATAGAGGAAGAAAAGAATAGGAGGATGAAGATCATGTGCAAAAATGCCTCACATTCTTCAAGGTCATGGGCAGATGCAGGATCAGAGCTTAAGCTCCCCTGCAAGGTTCTGGACCAGCATGCTCAGACCCCTCCCATCACAAGACTGAGCTAAATCGGGTGCTGAGCCCATGTCACGCAGTACAGATGACACACTCCGAAGAGAAAACTAATTTCAGCATGCTGCACCATAAGAAAACACCCACACGGAATGAAGTTTAAACTAACATTATTTTTCTTCTTTTTTTGGCAAGAACACATAACTGGCAAGACCAGATGTTTCCTGAATTCATGCGTTCTATCGGCTTGTTTGCCTTCGATAAAAAGCAAAAATCCAGAGCAGAAATGTGCAATCAATATTTGAGTTTTTCAGCCCAGAAGTATTGGGCAAGGTGGCTGGTCCAGACTTTCCCTCTGTTTTATTTTGTCAGAAACATCATCTAAAATGGAAACAATGAATTCACTTGCCATGTTCAGAAAAGATTTTCTTCAGCCCCAGCTTCTTCACGGACCTGAAGGGCCCTTGATGACGGGATCATATAATGGTTTGAGCTGGAAGGGACTTTAAAAATCACCAAATCCCATCCCCCTGCCACGGGCAGGGACACTTTTCCCAATCCCAGGTTGCTCCAAGCCCCATCCAACCTGGCCTTGGACACTTCCAGGGATGGGGAGTCCACAACCTCTTGGGGCAAACCTGTGCCAGGGTCTCACCACCCTTAAAGCAAAGAATTTCTTCCCAATATCAAATCTAAGTCCACCCTCCTCCAACTTAAGGCCATTCATCATCCTATCACCACAAGTCCTTGTGGAAAGTCCCTCTCCAGCCTTCTTGACAGCTGGGTAATTCCAGGTCTGCCTCCATCTCCACTTGTGCACCCTCTGGATGCAGCCACCGACCTCCCCTGCCCACGGCAGAACCTGGAGGGATCCGTCCCTCCAAGATTCCCATGGATTTACATCCTGCTCCACCATCCTAAGGAGTTTGGGAGGCCCCTTTGCCTAAATGACCCATGGCTCTCATTTCTGTGTATCTTTCTAATGTTTGTTGAAGGAACATATTAAGCTTTTTATTTCTTAGTTCCTTTCAAGAACAAACAACAGGGGAAAAAAATGTGTTGTGCCTCGGGCTGTCTTTTTTATTACCTTATATAGAGTTCATGCAATAAAGTCCATTAATTAAAACATGAATATTTAAAACGGCTTTCAAGAATGGCAGCCTTATCTCACCAGAGGGAAGAAGAAAGAAGAGGGGGGAAAAAAAGGGGGGAAAAATGTGGTAAAACACAAGAAAGGCAGGAGATAGTTCATTTTGCCAGAGGAGCATTCAATTATTTAATTGCTGAATTAATGCTTTGTCCCCGGGTGACACTGGATGTTCATTTGCAGCGGGAGGATCGGGATGGAAAAAGGTGGGGAGGGAAGGAGCGGGGGCGAAGGAGGCGAATACTTGGGAGTTTTAATTAAAATGTGAGGTAGACAAAGTTGTCATTTCTGTGAGCGCTGCCTTCCGGAGCGAGGGCTTCCTCGGTGGAATGGTCCTCGAAAGCAGAAACGCCACAATTATCCACTGCACTGAGACAGCTCTGACAGCACGGAGGGATCGGACAGGGAGAGGCAGCTCAGCATCACAACACCCGCCTGGGAGGGACTTTGCTCCTCAAAAACACATCCGAGGGTCTTGGTGTAACGGGAAACAGCCCCAGGGGGGAAAGATGGAGAGAGGAATGGGAAATACGGGAGTCAGGAGGACATTTCAAACCCTACCACACCTGAGCTGGGATGTGGGGAAGGAAGGAGGTGAGGAACAGCCAGCAGCCTCCAAAACCACAACTCTCCAGTAAAACCCCCCAAAACCCAGTGTGGATGCTGCAGGGGGAGATGCTGCAAGGTCTCTCTTTGATGATCAGGGAGTGGAGAGAGCTTTGGGGAGGAGCTGGTGGTCCCTGGGAGGGGTTCAAACCACCAGCCAAGCACAGACGGGACTCAAAGCAGATCGGGAGCGTTTTATGGAGCAGGAGAAGGCTGTGGAGAGCAGTGGGATGCACATCCCACATTCCTTTGGGATTTGGGGGCAGCTTTGGCTGACTGCAGCCCCAAAGCAAGTCCCAGTTTTGTCCCCTCAGAATGCCAAGCCCTGCAGGTTGTCCTTTGCCACCAAGCTCTGAAGCCGCTCTGGGGAATCCCTCTGTGTGCTTTGGCTCTGGGGGGAGTGACAGAAATTCTGTTTTCATGGGAAGGATCCCACAAGTGTAAACAAAGCCATCTCCTCCTGGAATGCGCCAGGAGGCACAGACAGGCTCATGGCACGTTTGGGGAGAAGCAGGGAAAGGTTGAAGGCTGAGTCAGCCACAGCTCCTGCAGTGAGTTTGCACACTGGGGGTCTCCACGGACGCTCTCCCTCGGGTGGGAAGCAGCATGGCCCGGGTCTGTGTGTGGGAGGTGTTGGGGCCTCTCATGGGGGTCTCAGCACTGGGATTTGTTCATAGATGGGTTGGCAGAGATTTTAGAAATCATTTAATCCCAACCCCTACCATGGACAGGGACACCTTTCACCAGACCAGGGTGCTCCAAACCCCATCCAACCTGGCCTTGGACACTTCCAGGGATGGGGCAGCCACAGCTTCTCTGAGCAACCTGTGCCAGGGCCTCCCTACCCTCACAGGGAAGAATTCCTTCCTAATAACCCTAACCCTAAACCTACCCTGCTTCAACTTAGGACCATTCCTCCTTGTCCTGTCACTGCACACTCTTGCAAGAAGTCCCTTTCCAGGTCTCTTGGAGCCCCTTTAGGCACTGGAAGGGGCTCTGAGCTCTCCCTGGAGCCTTCTCTTCTCCAGGCTGGACATTCCCAGCTCTCCCAGCCTGGCTCTCACTCCCGTGTGCACATCCAGCACCAGACCCAGCTGTGTGCCCGGTGCCACCGCCTCTCCGGACATGCAGGGCTGGAGATGTGCCCTGGGGCAGTTCTGTGGCCACCCAGGCATCTCTGGACAGTTTTTTGCTCATTCTGAGGGACAGCAGGAGGTGCAGGGGAGATTTTGCATTTTTGGTGGCCGAGAGTATGGCAGCATCTCCCACACCGGGTCAGTGGGTCATAGACAGGTGACAGCAGGGACAGGCTGCCAGCTCTGGGCATGCCACAGGCTCATGGTTGCCCCTTGAAGAGGGACAGAGGCTGGCTGGCTGCTGCCTCATCCATTCCCTCCTCCCCCACCTCTTCACTCATTTTATTTTCCTTCTGTGGTGTTAAAAACGTTTCTTTGAGTGCCCAGTGCCTGCCGTGGCTCACTGAGAGGAGTTCTGATCCAGGGAGAGAAGGTGCAAGACAAACACTCCTCCACAAACCCTTGAAGCCTCAAGACGTGTTTATGGCATTTCTCCAAGGCCTTCTGCCCATCCAGCCCCGATCCAGAGAGCAGGACCTGCTCCAGCTGACCCAGGTCACCCAGTACATACTGAAACCCCAGATCTCCTCTGGTTCTGCTCCTGGGGTTTTTTGTTCGCTTGTCACAGGTCCCTTTGTCTCCTGCACCCAGGACTGGAGCATCCCCAACCCCAGGAGTGGAAGTACAACCCCAAAGCCAGACTAAAGCAGTGGGACCATGAGGGAGGGGTCCCAGGACACCTGATAAAACACTGGCCCAGGTTTTCTTTCCAGGCAGAACCCCAAGGAAAGGCGATTTTTGATTTTATCTGTCTGATTAATATTCTTTCAGCCATTATTTGAGGCCAGTCTCACCCCAAGGATGCTCAGTCCATGAAGGTTTCTGGTGAGTGTGAGCTCAGCCTAAGTGATCCCGCTCACCAAAATAACACCTAGGACAGCAGTTAACTGGTTTATCTGGCCCACCATCCCACCCAGGCCAGAAATGCTCCAGAGATCTTATGTTATGTCCAGAAAAAAACCCAGGAGGGTGCTGGGAGCAGGACATTGCTGGAAAATGAGAGTCATGAAGGATTTGGATATGAGTAGCAATGATAGGAGTTGAGATTATCACAGGAGGGGAATATGGGACTTCACACGGTAGGAAATGTCACCCTTCCCAGTGGAGCTCTGTTTTTAAGAAGGGACAGTCTAGTGCCGAGCTGGGGGCCGATCCAGCAGGCCCAGGAGTGGGGATGGTTGGTTGTGGTGTTTAAAGGCTTAGAAAAGCTTCAACTCTTCTCTTCCTCTGCCCTGAAGAAAGCAAAAGGCAACAAATTGTGCCAAGACAAAACTCACAGCGAACACTCCACCAGCTCCAGTGACAACAGGCTGGAACACGGCGCTGCTGAGCTGGGACAGGCACACCAGGGCATGGCACGGAGGGGAACGCTGCAGGTAAATCTGCTGAGCCAGGAAAGCCATCCCGGCCCTGACAGAGGGTGGGATCCATTGTGGCTCTCCCACAAGGTTTGTTCTCTCCTCGATTCCTCAGCTGCAGTGGGTCCTTGGAGGCAACTGGTTGAACTCCCCAAAGGGGCCTCCCGAGCTCCTCCGTGGCCCAAAAGCACAGAAGCATGAAAAGCAATCTCCTTTAATCCATTTCTGTGCTTGCCTGGGGACTCTCCTGGTCCCTGCATCTTTTCTTCTTCATCAAGCACCCCCCAGCAACCCAGCCATGCTCCTGAGCAGCTCCTCTGCTGCCTTCTGTCGGCCTTCCCCTTACAAACATCGCTGAGCTCAAGTCACAGCACCACTCCTTGATCTTGGCTGACCCTAAAGAGGATGCTCAGAGGGGTGAGGCCCCTCTCTATGGAAACAGGCTGGGAGAGTTGGGATTCTTCAGCCTGGAGAAGGCTCCAGGGAGACCTGGCACAGGCTGCCCAGAGAATTGGTGGATGCCCCTTCCCTGGAAGTGTCCAAGGCCAGGCTGGATGGGACTCTGACAAATCCGGGCTAGGGGAAGGTGTCCCTGCCCATGGCAGGGGGGTGGGAGGGGATGATGACGTTTAAAGGCCCTTCCCAACCAAAACACTCCATGATTCTATGAATTCCTGCCAAGCAGGACATTAAAATGAAAAATAAACAACTGAACCCAGCACACTGAACAAAGGAGAAAGAAACAGTGTCAAAGGGACAGGATTTAGTGGGAAGAAATTGTCATCAGTCAATTTATTGATGATCCTTTGACTGATCCCTGCTAACAGGGTATAAGACAAGCATTGAATGAACACAGTTGTGAACAGCAGCGCTGGCACATCTTCCTGGGTGTTTTTCTCCAGTGACATCTTTCCCAGAATGTCCACAACTGGAATTCTGGTGCAAACACCTCCTTAATTCTGGTCTGTAGAGATTATTTAGTCCCAGTTCCATGTTTATAGGCACGAAGAGCAAACTGGTACCATCCAGCACTGCTTCCATCGAGCACAACTGCCCAGAGAACTGGTGGATGCCCCATTCCTGGAAGCGTCCAAGGCCAGGTTGGATGGGGCTTGGAGCAACCTGGGACAGTGGAAAGTGTCCCTGCCCATGGCAGGAGGTCGGAATGAGATATGTTGAAAGTCCTCTCCAACCCAACCCATTCCATGATTTTGTGATCTTCATGGACTGGAACTGTTCATGGAGACTGAAATTGTTCGTGGAGACTGGATCGTCTGGCATCTCCCTACACCAGGACAATTTTGCAGATTCGACAGGGACATGTGGTGGAATCACCGTTCCCCTTGTCCTATCCCAGCCTCCGGCAGATCCTGAAGCAGAAACTCTGTGTGGGTCCTTTTCTGCAGCAGTCCCGGGGTCTCAGCAAAAGCTGAGGAGCCAAAACCTTGAATCTTGGTTGTTCAGTCTTCAGATTCAGGAGAAGAACCAGAAAAAGAGTGACAGCACCCCTACTCCCAGCTGCTTCTCCTCCTCACAGTGCCACACCCTGAACTTCATCACCCTTTGCTGGTTTGGGCACCTTCAACACAAATATACCCCAATTTCTGTCACCAAAACTAACAAGCGAGGAAGTGTCAGCTTCCAAATCCCAAAATCCAAACTGACAGAGACCAGGGCAACCCCCTCCATCCAGGCAAGGTGACAAAGCCAGGGATTGCACCAGGAATTGCGTCCCTGCCTCAGGGCACAGGGAAGGATCAGACTCCTCAGAGTGCTCCAGGAACAGTGGGACAAAGCAGCGACGCTGCCAGGGCAGCCCGGCTCCTTCGGGAAGCTGGAGCTGCAGCTTTCACAGCCTCCAGGTCCTTTCTTTACAGCTTCTAAACACCGGGCAGAGCCCGTGCCAGCAACTGTTTGTTTAATGACATGGACCACTCAAGACCTATTGAGAGCATTCAGCTTAATGAGGTGTGCGGCAATTATCGCTCTATTGAAACTCGAGCCAGGGAACACAAAGAAATATATTTAAACTCAACAGATCTGCAATTCTGATGTGCTAAAGGACGTCCTTTCCCAGCCTGGCTGTCTCACCGCGCTGGAGGATAAAATATGGGATTTCAGGATCAGATTGTTGTCTGCAAGGAGAGAGCGCGCCAAGAGGAGACTCAGCGGCTGGAGGTGACATTGGCAGAGCCACCCCAGGGACACGCGGTTGCTGAGTCCTCCCCAGGATGTTTGCTGAGAACCCCAAGCCAGTTTTCCAACCTCTTTACCCCAAGCTTGCTCCAATACTGTCCTGGGAAATGGGGGACTTGCAGGAGGTAGAATCAACACCCACAGATATGATCAAAATTTCACTGATTGTAAAAAATAGGAAGAAATGGAAAAAAAGGCAATTTACGGAGGTGTCGGTGATGCTCTGGACGTGTCACCGAAACTGCAGGAAAACCAAAAAACTCTCCAACAACGTTTTTAGTGTTAGAGAATCAAGGCATTGCTTTATTCTGGCCAGGAACCAGAATCACTTCATCCACACATGCCCCGGGTTGTGCAGAGAAAATCATTCCATCCCACATGAATTTAAACAGATTTTTCACAAATTTTATACAGTCAAAACCAATAGAAATTCCCTGGTTCAATGTTCATGGGTCCCAAGTTACACAGTTCTTAGTATTTAGTTTCCAGTTTCCTATTGGATACTGATTTTTTCACCTCTGATGCTAATTATGTTCTCATTCTTTTTTTTTTTTTCGCAGCCCAGGTGTCTCTGACCATGCCGGTGTGATGTTTGGAGTTGAAGATCGTTAATAATCGTTAATGGTCATTAATGGTGGTTGTCTGTGCTATCTCCAGTCTGCTGAGATGTTAAACTCATCAGCCCTCGCCTGGTAAAAGAGTATTTTGAAAAGAAACTTCCCTTCCAGCAGGGGAAAGACGAACAAAACTGACTAAAGTTATATAAAAAATTTTAAACTCGGTATCATTTCCACCAGCAGGTTGGCAGGAACCTTAAAGATCATCGGTTCCAAACCCCTGCCATGGACAGGGACACCTTCCACTAGACAAGGTTGCTCATCCGTCCTGGCCTTGAGCACTTCCAGGGATGGGGAATCCACAACTTCTCTGGGAAACGAGTGGATTTGGTGCCAAATAAGTGAATTTAGTGCTGAAAATGACACAGAGCCTTTCCCCCCTCCTGGATCTGCTGTCTGCTGAATCTCTCCCGCAGCTTGACTAAACATCCCCTCTGCTAAGTCCTGGCTCCACTCAAAGTCTTCTGCACCTGCACAGAGGAAACTGGTAATGGAAAAGGGAAAAGTCCCTTTAAAGGAAAACTGGAAGGGACCCCAGAGCTGTATCAGCCGTGAGAGTTGGGATCCAGCAGCTCAGAGAGCTCAGTCCCAAGGGAACCCTGGCAGTTCAGGCACCACACAGGTGAATCAAACACCTAAAAATCTCCGCAGATCCAGTTCCTCTTACAGAAAATATTTTCCATTTTTTCAGCCTGCTCCCATTACCTAAATACATCAGATATTTAGGGTGGGTGGTGAAAATGGACAGGAATGCCTCTGTGCACCCTCCCTTTGAGGTGCCAGCACCATCATCCTCATTTCCTGCAGTTAGAGCTGCAAAAGTTCTCTGATGATTTTGACTCTGGCGTTGGTTTTTTTCCTGCACCTTAATTCCACCTTGTACTCCCGTACGAAACATTTTCCTCCCATACAAACTGCTATGGAACCTGAATACGAGAGGTCGTTAAAAAATTGGAAAATTATAAAAAAGAGAGAAAAAAGAGGGAAACTGAAAAGCTGAGCCTTTCACCAGGCTGTCACTCATTAAATTACCCGTACTCCTGCTTAATTCTCCCTGGGGTCCCGTGAGGGGATGGATGCATGGGAATGCTTCAAACTGCACCAGGGGACGAGTGGGCTGGACATTAGGAAGGATTTCTTTATTGAGAGGGTGGTCAAACATCTTTTTAGAGAAGCAGTGGATGTCCCATCCCTGTCAGCGCTTAAGAAGTATTTGGACAATGCCCTTAATTAAAGTTTTGGTCAGGCAGTGGGGCTAGGTAATCATTGTAGGTCCTTTCCAACGGAAAATATTCTATTCTATTCTATTCTATTCTATTCTATTCTATTCCATTCCATTCCATTCCGTTCCTATTCCATTCTATTCCTATTCCATTCTATTCCACTCGTCTCCATCCCATTCCTTTCCAATTGTAAGATCTTTGATGATCCCAGAGGAGAACAGTGGGGCAGGCAGGGCTTGTACAGCTCACAGAGATCTGAGCATTTGAACTGAGCCAGAACCTCCCTTTCCAGCCCCAGGGAGGAGTTCCCCACATTTGCTTCATCTTTAAAACCCTCTGTGACCACAGGCAAGAGGGACACTCCTGCCAGGGGCTGCCCACATGGGTCCAGTCACTGCAGGTGACAAGGTGACCTCTCTACCACGTGCCAGGCTCTGTTCAGCCTCCTCCTCCAAGAGCTGGGAAGGAGCAGCAGCTCCTGCTGGCAGCTGCTGAGATCTGGATTTAAGCTGGGCGGACGTCAGGTAAAATCTCCAATGATTTCAGCAGTTTACCCAGGAAAATTTCACACTTGAGGAGAAATCAGCGCTTTCTCACCCCGTGTTTTGCTGTCGATCTCTCACCACATCCAACCTCCGCTCTCAGATGTCCACATCAGCCAGCAGGGACAAACACAGATGGAGAAGCGAGGAGCTGGAATGCAGAGATGCAGGGAATGCCTTCCGGAGGGGCAATGAAAATGCTCTCACCCAAATCCCTTTGCCATTTGCTTGGCAAATCCAACACCGAGGCCAAACCGAAGCCAAACACCTCTCTATGCAAGCTCAGCTGCTCAGGCCTGGGGGATTCTTGCTGGAGGAACTGAGCGTGTGTCAGAAGGAGCTGAAGATGTCAAGGAGAGGTTTGAGATCGGCCCCTGGGCAATTACTCACAGCTCTTTATCAATCTCAGAGCTTTCATGGCTGCTAAAGCGCCTCTCAAACAGAGGAAATGACTTATCGGGTTATGTCTGCCCTGGGTGAGATTGGAGATTCGGGGAGAGGGAAGCTCTGCCACCCAGGATGATTCCTGCAGCAGGGAGGGTGGGAATTGATTCATTTCTATGCCTCTGGCTCCTCTTCCACACCACTGACCCCACTCAGGAGCCACTCAGCCACAAGCCCAGGCAGAAGCTCAGCCCTGCTGAGGAGACCAAACCATGTTTTGATCAAAGAACACCCCAAGCATGATGCAAAACTTCCCAACAACGAGAGAGATTTGGAGGGTGTGACCTGCAGGGAGAGATTTATGGAGTCCAACCTACTTAATGCAGCAGGGGTTGAGGAGGAAGTTGCTCATGGGCCTCTCCAAACAGAGACCAGACACTCTGAGACAGCTTAATCGAGGTGACAGAGGTGGAAAAGCGTCTAAAAGTGGAAGGTGAATCACTAACAAAACAGAAGTCATGCGTGTGTGTGAGGAAAGGGGATTTGATTTTGGTCAGAGCAATGGGGATGGCAGAAGAATGGAAAAATTTAGCAGGAAAGGCAGGAAAATCCCAGCACTTCAGTCTAGCACTATTGTGTTTCAGTTATTGATTCATTATAAAAACCCCATCCAGCCCTGGAGCCGCCTGATTTATCAAGAAGCAAAATCATTTATTTTGGGGACACTTTTAGCCTTGTTTTGCACTCAGCATCCTGGATCCCTCCCAGGTGGGGACATGAAGAGCAGAAGGACCAGAGAATGATGTTTATCTCTCAGGGCCACCAAGATGTGACACCTCTGCAATGGCCTTCCAGGAACAGCTCTCATACAGACAAGACTAATTAGACATTCATTAAGTGCCTAACTCAGCACAGCACTTAAGCACACATTTAACCTTCTCTCATTACAGGGTCACACCATCATCCCTTTCAGAGCTCCAGCTCCCATTACAGGAGCCAGCTCACATTTGGGAGCGTTTTCAGACCATGAAGAACCAAGGCCCAGCACTTGAGGAGGTTTTCCCTTCTTCAATCTCCTGCTCTGGCCCCCCAAACCTGTTCTGGGAATGCCAACTTGCATCCCAAAAACGGGATTTACATCTAAACATCAGGACCCACAAACCAACCTCTGCCTTCTTCCCTCGTTCCCCGAGTCAGCCAAGGGAGATCTGATAACGGCCAAAAATCATTCCCTTGTTGAATTGTCTTCTCCTGGAAACCATTCCCAGTTCAAGGCTTCCCGGAGTAGCAGCTGCCCACGATTTCAAAGCACATCCTGCTCATCACCAGGACAAGCTCCATGTACAGCAAGACCAAATATCTGAGGGGTAACCTGAGGGATTCTTCTCCAAGCCACCACAGCCTGCTGCACCCTCTGAGTCTGCGTGGAGCAGTGAGTGCAAAGAGCGTCCCCCTAAACCTGGGAAGCAAATATGGAACAGTTTTTCCTTCTTCCAGACACTGAAGAACAGATGCTACAGATAGGACAGGGTCAGTTTGGCTGAGTTTCTTTGCGAAGTCCCTCAGTAAATGATCATAAACTTCCCTGTGCACCTGAACCAGGTGTAAAATCACTGGCCACGAGCTGTCAGTTTTGTTTTCTTGAGTGTCCCTGTAGCTCTGGAGCAACAGGATCCACTTGGAGCAAAGTTCTTCACCCACAGCCCATGAGCCAAAGCACAGCTGTGCCCCAGGCAACGTCTCCTTGCAGATTTGCACCCATCCATTTGCTTTGGGAATACCCAGGGAATAAAAAGGCACATCAGGAAAAGTCAGGTTTTATATTTCAGGATGGTATCTGGGTATCTGGCGATTCACAGGATGGTTTGAGTTGGAAGGGACCTCAGAGATCATCTCATTCCAACCCCTTTCCATGGGCAGGGAACCTTCCACATTCCTTCTGTGCCTTTAAAGCCATCAGAATGGATTAGCACAACTCACACATCTCCGCTTGTTCCAAGAGGAAAGTGTTAAGACAGGCCCAGAAACAACAAATGACTCAGAAAGCAGCAGGGAGGGAAAAATAGCGATGATAATGATTTAAAAAAAAAAAAAAGGCAAAGAAAAGAAAAGCTTTTTGGGAAAAAAAAATGCTACAAATACAATCAGAACAGCGATGATTGCAATAACCAGCATCAGCTCTTGGAAATCAGGAACCCTATCAAAATATTCCACCCACAAAATGCTGTTAAGGGATTGCTGACTCCCTGTCCAAATTGGATCTCGCCTCCATCTTCCTGATCAAGCCTTTGCATAAATCAAAACAGACACAGTGACAGACAGAGCAGCACATGGAGAGCCTGGGCACCCTGCGAGCAGCGTTTCTGTGTGGATGGCATCCCACCAGCGAAGATGATAATTCCCTGTCTTCAGGATGGAGCAGATGTGAGCAGCCAGCAGAAGAATTATCTCCACTCTACAAATATTTGACACCCAAAAAAGGATTTTGATTCAGCCACCCTTGAGCTTCTTTCATATTTACTTTCTGGGAACATTCAGGCACTCGAGCTGGACAAGGAGAGATCCCTACAAAAGCCAATATTAAGCTTGAATGCTTCAGGATTTGCTGAAAATCTTATTTCAAATTTCACCTTTGGTTGCAGTGAGAAAGGTCACACTGCTTGGGTGGAATGCATAAATCACCCAATCAGCAAATTCCAGGCATGACACATGACTGAACTCCGAGGAGGCTCCTCACGAGCTGTTCACACAGGAGAAAAGGGCATTGCAAAAAAATAAAAAAATAAAAAATCTGGAGAGCCTTGTGCTCATGGCCAGGGAGGGAGGCACGGCTGAAGAACTAATTTGCAGGATTTATGGCTCGGCTGTGCCTTCATGTATTGATTCACAGATGAGTGAGAAACAAAATCTCCCCCAAAATACACTGATGGAAGCACGAGTACCTGATCATATCCTAATCTCTCAGCTAATGCCAGGCTGCAGACTGCAGGAAAATCACTCTGCACAGCCTGGAGCTGCGCCTGGTCACCTCCTTCCCACCACAAGCACATCCGTCCTCTTCCCCTCAACCCTGAGAAATTCCACCCTCAACAGGGGTGGAAAAGTCAGGCAGGATCCCCGGATTCCTGACCCAGACAGATGTCAGCTTTCTGCTGGTGGCAGAGGACATTTCAGTCCAGCACCTGAAGAAGAGGAGATTTTGGGGTGGGGGTCAGGTGAGGGTCTGAAACTTGCTGGATTGGAGGCTCCATTCCCATCACCTGGGTTCCCACTCACACCTGTGCTTTATGTAGGTGTAGGTGTTATGTATCACCTGGCAGGTGGGATGGGAGCTGGGAATAAACACTCCAGAGCTCACCTGACACAGGGAGTGAGAAAAAAGCTTCACTTTTGGACCCCCCGAGTCCCTCCTGCTTTGCACAGCCGTGTCAGGGCTCTGGAAGGAGCCCTTCCCTCCCCAGACCAAAATCAGACTTCAGGATCAGCCCACCTTGATTCAGAGCCCTTCTTGTCGTGCCTCTCCCGCCTCCCCGTCCCTTCCCAGCCCACACCATACTCAAGACCACAATCAAATCCCAGTGAAATATCTGAGGAATGACCCCAGCAAAGGCACCAAGCAACCCCATGGAAGCAGAGTGGTGAATTTTCTTCCTGAAAGCCTCCAGAAGGAAAACGAAGCTGAGAACAAACAAGCGTGCCTTCTGTCGCTGTCCCCTTGAACCAGACCCAAGAATTCGGTTTTCCCGAGGAATTAGAGTGGTTGATAGGGCTGCTGAGAGCAGCCCGCTTCGGGAGGTAGCTTGGAGCCTGCCTTTTCTAGGACATCTGTAATTACGCTGGAAAAGTGCTCAGCCTCAGGTAAGAAGCTCCCCCTCAGCAGCTCGGAGGCTGCAGGAGTAAAACAAGCAAGGAACAAGCCCCGAGAATGAATGAAACCGTTTGGGGAATATTTAGGGGCGGCTGATTTGCAATTCCAGTGGCAGGCTCATCCAGAGCCTCCGAGGGTTACCTGACCTGCCTGTCAATTGGGAAATGAGGTTTTCACGCCAGGCATCCACAGATACGGACACAGAGGTGACGGGGACACCGTGAGAGCAGAACCCAAGCAGCCCTCCCTCCCCAACACTCCCCAGCCACCCTCCACTCACCCAGGAACTCCGCTCCGTTGCTGTCCTTGGGGCTGCTCACGCAGTTCTCCAGGTAAATCCCATCCTTGTAGCAATCTTCCTTCTTCCTGGTGAAGCCCAGGATCTCGCTGGCCTGATCCAGGACCTCCCCTCCCGAGCAGGAGCACGGGGTCTGCATGATGCCGCATGGGTGGGAGCTGCTGCTGATGGCCAGGCAGGCGTCCAGCCACTTGCAGAGCATCTGGCAGGCGGCTTTGCTCGGGTTCCTGTTGCCCACCACCAGGTACTCCACCGAGAAGTCCCTCTCCTGAGCCTTGGTGGGCTTCCACCGCATGGGCCAGGTGTCCACGCCCGGCGGGGCCGTCTGCTTCATCTGCAGGAATTGTTTGTTGGACTGGAGGAAGGCAAAGCGGGTGGAGCCATCGCAGAGCTTCAACACGTCGTCGAAACTCTCCATGCCCAGGTAGGTGCGGGTGGACTCCAGGAAGGAGTCGAACTGGTAGGTGCGGATGTGCTGGTGGTCACATACGCCGGAGGGCTTGAGGATCTTCATGTACAAAGTGTACCTGCGAGGGTCGGGGTTCTGGATAATCCAAGAGCACAGAGAGGAGTTCAACGGGAAGACGGCGAAGGAGGAGAAATACCCAAAGAATTTCCCTTGGACCAAAGTGGTGCAGGGACTTTGTGCCAGGTCCAGAGCGACCACGGTCCACACAAAGTAGAGTGGCGATACCAAAAGCAGGTTCAGGGCGGATCCAATGCTCCTCATCCTAGGTCTCTGGTCCTCTGGAACTCAAAGTAAATGTCAAGCAGGTGCCAGATCCTGGACATAACAGGGACCAGCTTAGAGGAAAAGCAGAGTTTAAGAGGCTCGGGATCCGAAATCAAGCCAATCCTCCCATGTCTGGATTTGAGCTCCCTCCTGTGGCCATAAACAACACCTGGAAAAACACAGGGAAGGGAAGAAGGAGGGGAGAGAGAGAAAAGAGATTTGGGGGTTTTGGCGGTACTTTGTTGTTGTTGTTGTTTTTATTAACCCTTCACAGGGCTGAGAACCCACACAGCACCCCCAGTCCCAGCACTCCTCACAGGGAAAGGATGCAACCCCACATCATCACCCCAACGCTTGGTTTGGGGGTGTCCCCCTCCCTGGGGTGTCCCAACCCCCAGGATTTCCCCCGGGGGTGAACACAGCTGTGACCTGCTCTCCTTCCCAGCGCCCTCTGCCCGTGCAGATCCTTCTGCCGAGCCCTGCAGAGCCTTGGCTGTGAATTTTCACCATCTCCCCAGAGAACAGGATTAATCTCGGGGTTAGGGAGTTTCCAGCCCTCTCCATCCCCAGGGAGCCGGGGTGCTGGTTCAACACAAGCTTCAGGCTGCACCTGGGGAGCGGGGGCTGGAGGTCAGCACGGCCAGCTGGGCTCTGCCTCCTCTCTTCCTTCTGCCAGCACTTGTTTTTCAGCTTCTTTATGTCTCTGCTTTTCTCTCTCCCTTCCATCAGAGCAGTGCAGGGAAGGGAGTTGTTGCTCAGGAACCCAACCTCGGTGTAACCCTGAGGCCAGAGAGGATAATGGACGGAGCTGTACACCCAGTACAGGAGGAAAAAAGGGCCAAAGAGGCAGATTTTATGTCTTCCCACATCCCTGTCCTTTCACCCCTGAGTGCAGGACACCCCAAAGCCTGCGGTGCTGTAGCCAGCCTTGGAGCATCTGCAGAGAGTGAGAGCCCTCGGTGCCGGTCCCAGGACATCCTTCAGCCCCCAAAACCCTTCATCCAAAGCAGAATCCTCCCTGCAATGCCCTAAGGACCCATCCCCTGCAGCTCCCTGTGGCACAGGTTCCCCCTCCAGCCCAGAGCCCTTCCATGCCAGAGGCTCCTCTGCACTCGTGTCAATCTCCCTCTTTCTTATCCCAACAAAAGTCTCTCCATGCCCCCTTTCCTCCATCTCCCCTCCTCCCAAGAGAGGAGAGAAAAGGAAATAAGATCAGTATCAGGACCTTCCTCCTTTTGTACCCCCTCCCAGCAGTATCCCGGTTTGGGGAGGGGCTCTGTTAACAGCGGCAGCAGGGGAGACCCTCAGAGTGCGGGGCAGGACTTCTCCCTCTGCTGATCACCCAGCCACGGTGTGACCTTTTCCTTCCCACCTTTCCAGCTTTTTCCCTTCCTCCCCTCTCACCTCACCCCGGTAGAGAAAATCAGGAGTTTCCCCTTGGGGGAGGCTTGTCCTGACCCTGCCGCACTTGCTGCCTCCAAAACAGAGCTGCTGCCCCGTTTCCAGAGGACACGGGGGAACCTGCGGGGAAGATTTCCCCCATCAACTGCCACCATTTCGGGATATTTCGCAGTTCATAGCGAAAAACAAGCGCTCAGGGCCTCTGCATTGAAATGCAAACAGCCCAGTCCTGAGCGGCAAACATTGCCCTGGGCTGCAACCTCTAAACAATTCAGATCATCTGGGATGTGTTTCCCCATGATCAGGGACCGCGGTGGTACTGCCAGGAAGGAATTAGGGTGAGAATCTGTGGAGAGGGGCATCTGCATCCCGGGAGGAGGGAAAACAGCTTTTCATTGCATCACTGATCCCCCTCCAGCCCCACGGTGTCCCCCGTGCTGTCCCCAGTGCTGTCCCCTCCCACCCCACACCAGGCGCTGCCTTCCCAGGCTGCAAACAGAGGGAGCTTCCACCTCAGCCACACAAATTCCCAGCAAATCCGCGGTTCAGGCAGCTAAACCCAGCCCCGGGAGAGACTGAAAAACAAGAGATGAGAATCCCACAGACCATCCTGTGCATCTGGGAGGAGATGAGACGCTAAAGCACCTCCACATTCACTCAGTTTCTCTCCCTGTTCCATATCAAAGACTTGTCCCTGCATCTCCCTTCTGCTGCCAAAACCTTTTCTTTCGGGCAGGAAGGGGTTAGGGAACCTGAAATTCAGAGCTGCTATTTGCAAACTGTGCTTCATCCCGGCTTCAAATCGCTGCAGCCCCTGCCAGCAGCTTCCTGCGTGTGTGTTAGACCTGACACTAATCAGCATGGAGTCCAAATGCATTTGGACTTAAATTTTTTACAAGTCAGATCCCCACTCCTGGCTGGTTTGCGGTCTGCAAAGCTCGACGGTGCAGATCTCCCCTTGGCAGGCTCCTGCCTCTGGAGCCAGAATTCAGGAGTGAGAAGGGGATGCAAACCTGGTCTTGCTTGCAAGGAAAATAACAGGCGTCTACCAAACATCCTGTACATTTCCTGATTAGCAGGAGGGGTTGCCTAAATAGGACTGTGAGTGCTTTAAATATCAGATTTGGGAGCTGGAAGGCTCCTGCTTTAGCTGAGACTCTGAAAGGGGCTCTCTTAGGGCACTGCTGGAACTGCTCGTGCTGTTTACAAATCCAAAGTCTCCCTGACCTTCACCCTGCTAAGCCAGCCAAGGATCACAGAATTATGGAATATATTGAGTTAGAAGGGACCCACAAGATCACAGAATCACAGAGGGTTGGGTTGGAAGGGACCTTAAAGATCATTTTGTTCAACTCCCTCTCATGGGCAGGGACACCTTCCAGTGTCCCAGGTTGCTCCAAGCCCTGTCCAGCCTGGCCTTGAACACTCCCAGGGCTGAGAATCCAGAATCTCTCTGGGCAGCCTATGCCGGGGCCTCTCCACCCTCTGAGTAGAGAATTCTTTCCCGATATCCAGTCTATCCTGCCCTCTGTCAGTGGGAAGCCAATCCCCCTCGTCCTGTCACTCCATGCTCTTGTAAACAGTGTCTCCATCTTTCTTGTCATCTTAACCTCTGGTCCAGACCACAAACCTGCCTTTCCTGGTTGGAAGCAGGAGCCAGCAGTGCCTCCATAGCAACCAGATGATGAGGAGACAGGGTTTGTTTTGAAATCCAGTCCTCTAACGGTGACTTCAGCGCCTGGGATTCGGCCCAGGACTCCTGCTCTCCACAAACTCAATTTTTCTCACGCTGACCACAGACCTGCTTCTGTCTGAGGATGTGGTGAGCACAAAACAAATCCCCCCCTCGCTGCCCCTGCCTGGGAAAAGCACCGTAAAAGCCAACAAACTTTAGGCAGACCTGTTAATGGGACGCCGTGTTACGGTTGTTAGGTCTCACAATTGATTTCCCCTCAGTCCCATCTGGAAGGTTTCACCATGAGGAGCATAAACGTATTTTTTTCTCTCTCTTTTTCAGCTAATCCCTGCTGAAGTGGGAATCTTTACTCAGAGCAGGAGTGGGTGGGCAAAACCCCCTCCCCACCTGGATTTTTGGCTCAACAGGTGCCAGGGAGGGAAGATGCAACAGGCACCTGAGTGGCTGCTGCATTTTTGCAGAGAGATCCATCTCCTACGCTTTCATCCCAAAAAATCCCAAGGGGGACACATAACCAGAGGCTACAGCCTGCAGCTGGGGAAGCGATGTTAAATGAGTGAAAAAACAGATTATTGCAGTGTTGGAGGCCATGTTTCTATGGCACACAGTCAGATTTGCCCACATTGCCATGGTTTTTGCCACAGTCAGTGTCTAGGTAGCCTGGCTAATTTTGGAATTTTGAGTGATGGAAGACCCCTGCACTTTCCTTCCAGTCCCGTGCCTGGGAGAGGGGTCTGGCAGAGCAAAGCCTGGGGACAGCCGGTGACATTGGAGCACCTTGGGCTGTTTCTCAAGGACAAACCAAAATATTGTTGCCTTTGTGGGTGTGTCCTTGGCAAAAATGGGTTTTCATCCCCAGAAACTCACTGAAAAGGCCTGAAAAGTTTGGTCTGAATGGTCCCTCTGCCTTGGCTACCTTGTGCGGGTGTCAGAGGTGACAAAGAAGGGAACCATGAAGAGCTGTGAACCACCAGCGAGGCTCCTGCACCCTCACTCAGCTGGGCACAGCCCTGGGAACGTTTTCTACCTCCGTTCTGAGCATTTCCCATCCCACTCTGGCACCCACTGGATGAGAAATAAAACCTGGGACAGACGCCCATGGCTCAAATCAAAACCAGGCAAGGTTTAAATCAGATTACACCTGGGCTGTCCAGGGGGTTTGGGCATCCAATTTGTGCTGGTCCCAGTGAATTTTGGAGTCCTGGGGGTTTAGGCATCCAGTTTGCACTCGTCCCCATTAATTTTGGAACCCAAGGGGTTTAGGCTTCCAGTCTGCACTGGTCTCAGTGAATTTTGGAGCCCAAAGAGTTTAGGCATCCAATTTGTGCTGGTCCCAGTGAATTTTGGAGCCTTTGGGGTTTAGGCATCCAGTTTGCACTGGTGNGACGCCCATGGCTCAAATCAAAACCAGGCAAGGTTTAAATCAGATTACACCTGGGCTGTCCAGGGGGTTTGGGCATCCAATTTGTGCTGGTCCCAGTGAATTTTGGAGCCCTGGGGGTTTACGCTTCCAGCTTGTGCTGATCCCAGTAAATTTTGGAGCCCAGGGGGTTTAGGCTTCCAGTTTGTGCTGGTCCCAGTGAATNGTGAATTTTGGAGCCCAAAGAGTTTAGGCATCCAATTTGTGCTGGTCCCAGTGAATTTTGGAGCCTTTGGGGTTTAGGCATCCAGTTTGCACTGGTGCCAGTGGATTTTGGAGCCTTGGGGGTTTTGGCATTTGGTTTGCATTGGTTCCAGTGAATTTTGGAGCCTTTGGTGTTTAGGCATCTAGTTTGTGCTGGTCCCAGTGAATTTTGGATCTCTAGGGTTTGAGGCATCCAGTTTACGCTGGTCCCAGTGAATTTTAGAGCCCTGGGGATTTAGGCTTCCAGTTTGTGCGGGTCCCAGGGAATTTTGGAGTCCTGGGGCTTTAAGCTTCCAGTTTGGNGGCTTTAGGCTTCCAGTTTGTGCTGGTCCGAGTAAATTTGGGATCTCTAGGGTTTGAGGCATCCAGTTTATGCTGGCCCCAGTGAATTTTGGAGCCCTGGGGATTTAAGCTTCCAGTTTGGGCTGGTCCCAGTGAATTCTGGAGCCCAAAGGGTTTAGGTTTCCAGGTTGCGCTGATCTCAGTGAGTTTTGGAGCCTTGGGGGTTTTAGGCTTCCAGTTTACACTAGTCCCAGTGAATTTTGGAGCCCAAGGGATTTGTGCTGGTCCCAGTGAACTCTGGAGCCTGCAAGCCCCAGAATCACAGAATCATCAAGGTTGGAAAAGACCTCCAAGGTCACCAAGTCCAGGCTTTGACCACACACCACCATGGTGGGCCCCGTGTTACTGCAGGATTGATCCAGGTCTGAGGCTGGATTTTGCCACCTCCCTCATGTCCCTGCTTGGTTTCTGCCCAAATTCTGCCCATGCAGAGCCCTCCTGGGGCGTCAGGCAGTGTGGGATGTGTGAGCAGGGATCAGGGCATCCCAGCTTTTACCCACAGCACCTTCACCCTCTGCCTGAACGGCCCCAAAAGCTGACTGACCCCATGCCACCAACTCCTCCCAATGGACACCTCGGCACTGGCGTGTGCAGCTCTGCAGCTGTGCCCAGCCCGGGGATTGCACCTCTGCCTGGGCACCAGGAGCCCGTGGGATGCTGGCAGTGCTGCCATGTCCTGCTTCCCAAAGTCCCTGCCTGGCACCGTCCTCCCACGAGGGACGGGTGACGTCCCCGGTGGAGCAGCCACCACCTTGCCTGGCTGTGCTGGTGACACTCGTGGAGCGGCAGCCTGGATGTGGCCAATGGAGGGCACTCTTAGCCATGCACACAAACACACAAACACTCCATGGGGAAAAAAAAAAAAAAAAAAAAAAAAAAAAAAAAAAAAAAATCAAGATGCCTGCAGAAAGGGCATCCTTCCCCTCTGCTGCCTGAAGGGCCATTCCCACACCCTCTCCCCGATCTGTTCCCACTGGTTCAGCAGCTCCAGCTCCCCTCTCTCTGCCCAGTGGCTCCAGATGTGCCGCTGTCCAAGATTTACTTCCCCCTGCTTTTCCTTCTCCTGACCTTGGTGTACGGCTGAGATCCCAGCAGGGTGAGAACCGCTCTCATCAAGCTAATCCTCCTTTCCTGGGGCTTCCCATTTCCCTGTAAGAAGGTCCCCAGATATCCCACTAAATATCCCTTTCGCCTGAGGCAGAAAACCGCCTGGCCCTGAAAAGCTCGTCCCTTGCCACTCTGAGAAAACACAGGAAAGGAGTTTGCTCTGTCCTTATTCACAAGGAACTGTTAGCAGGGAAAAAAAGCTGCAACAGCTTGGAAATTTTTCTTTTTGTGAGGGAGCAAAGCAGAGTGGGAATGCCTGGAAAAACCCGGTGGCATCTGTGAGCTGCCAGCACAGAGACGAGTCAGGAAGGGCTCAGACCTGGGTGTTGTTTGGCTGCAGTGGCTCTGCTGGGCTGCAGGGAGAGGAGATAACCTTGGAAGGCACCCGGGAAGCTCAGACAGATCCTGGAGCAGCACCTTTTCCATGAAATCAGTGCTCAAAACCAGGGTTTTTCCATAGTATTATTTTTTTATGGTCCGTTTTCCATCCCTGGAAGTGTTCAAAGCCAGGTCAGAGGGCTTTGAGCAAGGTGGGCGAGGGAAAGGAGTCCCTGCCCGTGGCAGAGGGGTGGGATTAGATGATCTTTAAGGTCCCTTCCAACCCAAACAACTCCATGATTTTCAAACCACAGATTCCTGCATGGATCCCTCACATCCTGGAATATCTGCTCCATCACTGCAGAGACTGATGAGCTACCCCCTGCCTCTCTCTGAGTCTCCTGAGTGCAGAGAAAGCCAAAATCTCACCTGCCTGCTGTGTTAATAAATTCTGTCTATACACACCGGCATCCTTCATCCCAGATTGTTCCAAGCTGGAAAGGCTCCTGCCTTAGGAGCAGACCCCAGCAGAAATGGAACAGCCTGAAGGAACAGCATTAACAGGGTGGGAAATGTTTGATTCTGTGATAAGAATTGTGCTGTGGGGCAGGATCCTGATCCTATTTCAACTTTCAAAGGCTGGAAGAGGGGATTTGGGGAAAGGGAGGGCTGGGGAATGGGGAATATCTAGAAATGGATCCTACTGGGGTTCCCTAAGGGGCTTTCAACCGCAGTGAGGAAACTCCAGAGCCCCTGAGCTTTGGGTGAACCCTCCCAGCTGTGCTCTCCTTCAGCCCTGGCCAGATGGGGAGACACAGTCAGGGGGAGCCAGAGGCTGGATTTGGATCCTGACTCCAGGATTTGTGTCACTGAAGCGTCTCTGCCAATTCAGGCTTCAGCTTTCCCACCTGAAAAGATGGATGTGAGAAGCATCCTCTGCTTTCCTTTAGCGCTCCATGGGCTGAGGAATTCCAGGAGGGTGCCGGAGATGATGATTCATTCCCAACCAACCAGGATTTCATCCCAAAAGGAGATTAATTTGAAGAGTAAGGTGTCTGCTCCGGATCACGTTAACAGTAGATGGGCTCATAGTTAAACTCTCAGGGTTTAGAAGGTCAGGCTCAATTCCTCACTCTGGATGTTTTTTTCAGTGAGTGGGATCAGGGAACAGCTGAGCACAAAGACTGGACCTCAAAATCTAGGACCCAGTCAAAATTCTGCAGGGAAAATCCTGGCCAACCAGGAGGGCCAGCTGTGCTCCATCTGCTCCCAGATGTGGCTGCCTGAGGGAAGGGGGCTCTGCTGGCTCCAGCACAGCCTCACCCAGGTGCTGTCTGTGCTCTTGGTGTCATTTAGCCATCACCTCATCCCAATCCGCATCTGTTTTTGTCCTCAAATTTCCCTTTCATGGGTGCAAATTTTTTGGTGTTGCCTGTTGGCAGCTGTGCCAGTACTCGGAACTTCTCAAAGATTTTATAGGGGTGGCTTTGCTGTCCTTGCACAGAAAAGTCAAGGAGCACGACAGGGTTCTTGCAGAAGGTGATTGATGGAGGTCATAACGTTACATCTTTCTCCGCCTCAGTTTGCCTCAGTTTAAGAAAAGCAGATTTAAATCCCAGTTTGAGTGGGATAACAGCCCAGCCTGCTGTGAGTTCCCAGGCATTTCCTCACTCCCAGGAGACCCATACTCCCTGCCTGGCCCAGCTCCCATCCATCCTCATCAGTGGTTCCACAACACCAGAAATGCCATGGCTTCTACACCAGCAAATGCTGGAAAATTCCCATTTTCCCTGCTGCCTTATTCCTGCCTGGCAATGCTCACAGCCAACCCTTTGGGGTCTTTTCTCCTGCGTTACCACCCCGCCCCTGGGTGTAAGGGTTACACAAGAGGGCCTCTGAGGGCAAGGTCACCCTAATGAGTGAACAGGAACGCTTCCATCATTTGAGCTGGGAACTGGGATGGGATCGATTGGGAATTCAGCTGGAGGTTAAAAGCCCTGGCATTAGCGGGGAGCTAAGTGGGAATGCCCCGGGGATAGGGGGTGTTTAGGGAGGGGCTCTGTGAGCACGGAGAGGCTCAGGCTTGCATGGGGCCATGTGCAGAGGGATGTTTGGCAAAGTTAAACCTGGGCTTTGGGATTCACGGGGTGGCACAAGCACAAGGCAGAGCTCAGTACACATCCTGACACTGCTCCCTTCTCCATCCCACACCAATCACACTCCTCAGGCTCATTCTCCGGCCCCTGAGGACAAGAGCCTTGACACAGCTCCTGTTTCCAGGGCTAAACTGCCTATTCCCCAAGCAGAACAGCCTTCCAGGGTTTAATTCTCCCTCCTGAGCTGTGCCCAGGCATGGTCTGGGGTGGTGATCGTTGGCTGGGGCAAAAACCTCACCAGGAAGTGTCCTGAGATGTGGAGGCAGTGATGGGAAAACGTTTCAGGCCATAATTTAGGAAGGAATTCTTTCCTGTGAGGGTGATGAGGTTTGGCACAGGTTGCCCAGAGAAGCTGTGGCTTCCCCATCCCTGGAAGTGTCCAAGGCCAGGTTGGACGGGGCTTGGAGCCACCTGTTCCCATGGAAGGTGTCCCTGCCCATGGCAGGGGGTTGGAACTGGATGATTTTTATGGTCCCTTCCAACCCAAACCTTTCATGATTTGATGATTCCATGTCCTGGCTCTCTGGAATCACTGATGGCTACAGAGGAGAAAGGAAAAGGAGGTGCCTTGGCCAGGAAACCTGGAGCTGTGCTCCTGCCCCATCTGTGCAGCCACCGGGGCTGGAACAGCAGCTGGATTTGGCACTTTTCCTGCCCCATGGCATCTCAGAGTTGGGCTGCCCAAGGGAAAGAAAAGGGGATGAAGAACCAAAGAGCTGATTTTGCCACCAGCTCTGGGCTAGGATCTGCACAAGCTCAAATCCTTGTGCTTCTCCCAGCACCAGGAAAGAAGATTTCCATTGCTGCTCTCCAGCTCATGCCTGGCAGGGGATGATCGGCAGCAGGAGATGACCAGAAACCCTTGACCAGCCCCAGCGCACCGGAAATTTAATGTGGGCTCTTCTTCTCATTCCTTCCATGGCTTTGAATGACCGTGCCTCAGTTTCCTCCCCACCAGGCAAACATTTATTCTCCCCCAGTGATGGGGATAAATTTCCTAGGCAGCAGCTGGGAAATGATGGAAAGACTGCATCAGAGTCCAATTTTGCATCAACCCTGAAGGTGCACCATGCTGTTTTTGAATGCTGCTGCCTCAGCAAAGTTAAAACTGGATTGGGAACATTTCCCCTTCTGACAACAGGAATTCAGCTTGCAATTTTAGGCATTCAGTTTCCAATGCCCAGTGAGGACGTCACCAAATTGCACACAGAAGGATCGTAAGATCCTATTGCTCAGATTTGCAATTTTCCAGCAAGAGGAGGATGGAGGTTCAGGCTACAAAAGACGCCTAAAATACTGGTCCTTTTGGTAAAACCAGAACTGTGACCATCCCTGGCCTTTCACTGTCCGTACAGTGAGGACCACAAAAGAACTTGAATTCCAGGACTATGGGAGAGATTCCATCTGCTTCCACAAGGGCTGAAATGAGGGGCTTTGGAGTCTCTGATACCACTCCAATGTGGGCAAATGGGAATTTTCCAGTGTCATAGAGATCACAGAAATATCTGAGCTTGAGCAGGGTGTGGAACCTTTCTGCCAAGCTGAGCACAGCCCCTGAAGGTGGGGAGAAACAGAGACAAAGCAAATCCCTTTTAAAACCCCAAGTTTCCATGGTTTTGGATCCAGCCATGACCTTGAAGCAGCAGAAGTCTGCAACCTGCACTTACAAAGCAGAAGAATGATAAATACGTGCGTTCCTGCAGCACCCCGAGGTCCTGGAGGGACCCAGGGAGCAGCAGTGAATCAAGGCTCGTGACGCAGGGAGCCATCCTCACTGACCCCAAAGCCTGAGCACAAACCAAAGGCAGTGGTTTTTCACACAGCTCATAATTCAGTCGGGGCCCTCATTGCGCTGTGGAGGCTGGAGGCATAAAAGGGTGACGAAGAGGATTAGAGGGTCTGTGGAGGAAAGGCCAATCCATTGCTCTTGAGCACAATGGTGCAACTGCCAGTCTCGGAGTGGCTCTTCCTTTGCTTTTCCTTCAGCTTTTCATGGGTCATCCTGCTGGATTTGGGTGGCCCTGGATTGGTTCAGTCCCCAGTTTCAATACAGACTGGGGGATGATGGATGAACACTACTCCTGAGGAGGAGGACTGGAGGATACAGTGGATGAGGGGTTGGACATGAGCCAGCAATGTGAGATTGCAGCCCAGAAAACCAACCAGATCCTGGGATGCCTCAAAAGAAGAATGGCCAACAGGGTGATGAGGTGATTCTGCCCCTCTGGTGAGACCTCAGTGCTGGAACACCCAGCACAGGGAGGGCATGGGCCTGTTGGGAGGCCAGGAAAATGATCAGAGGGCTGGAGCCCCTGTGCTGTGCAGCCTGCCTGGGAGAGCTGGGGTTGTTCAGCCTGGAGGAGAGAAGGCTCCAGGCAGATCTCACTGCAGCCTCTCAGCGTACACAGAAAGAGAGAGAGGTTATTTACCAGTTATTTACCAGTTATTACCATTTTATAATGAAGGTGGTTGCNTCACTGCAGCCTCTCAGCGTACACGGAAAGAGAGAGAGGTTATTTAGCAGGGCCTGTGGTGACAGAAGAAGAGACAATGGTTTCAAACTGAAGGCATAGGTTGGATATGTGGAAGGAATTTTTTATAATGAAGGTGGAAGTTCACTGGCACAGATTTCTCAAAGAAATTGTTGCTGCCCCATCCCTGGAAGTGTCCAAGGCAAGTTTGGGGGGGACTTTGAGCAATCTGATCTAGTGGAATGTCCCTGCCCATGGCAGAGGTTGTGGAGCCAGATGACCTTCAGGGTCCCTTTCAAACCAATCCCCACGATGTTGCTGCCCATGGAAGCAGGGGAGTGGAGTCGATGATCTTTAAATATCCCTTCCAAACCAGTCTGCTCTATGATTCCATTACTCTATTATTCTAGGGCTTTTGCTCCTTCCCTAAATAACCATTCTTTCATTTACTACAGAAAGGTGCAGGGATTTTATATTAAGCCACAAAAATTATGTCCACACTGCCAAAACATCCACAGAGCCTGAAACTGCAAGCAGTGTCACATCCAGGTTGTTAAAACTCCCTCTCAAAATGAGTTGGCCTGATCCATCCTCTCTCCTCACTCCGTGGGAAAGCAGCCCTTGGGATGGGTGCTGATCTGCCCTGACCTAAATTCCTCTGGAGTGTCATGTTCATCCCCACGCAGGGCCGTGCCTGAGCTAACCGTGCTGGACAGCAAAGGATCCCGCCTGCTGTGCTCCCCGGAGACTGCCCTGCTCCTCGCAGAGCCCTCAGGGCAGAAACTGCCTTCTGGGCTCCCCTGTAACAAATCCCGGGATGCTGGAATGCCGAGAGGCTGGCAGAGGGATGCAATCACAGCACAGGCGCTAACAAGCTGGATTATTCCTCGCATCTCATCCATCAGTCTCATGACAAGCAGTTCAGGATTTGCATAAACGAGACAGATGTACTCTGTTCCCCTTTCCAGCCCTCTCTCCAGGAACCCTTGAGCACTGTGACGCGGGAGAGAAGATTGCTGGCGAGGGGCAGGCAGGGGGGTCATGGGAGGCAAAGTCCTTCCTCTCTTCTCACTTTCTTTGGCTTTGCTCAATCACAGAAGATGATGGAGGACATTACGGAGTGATTTGTGCAGCCCCGAGGACCTGCTGGTTCGGGGCTGGGGTTAGTGAGCTGTCTGTGTGCAGCCCTGATGAAGATGAAGGGCTGAAGGAGAACGGTTGCTATTTATTCTGAGGAGGGCATGGGTGATGCTTCATCACAGGGATGACAGCAGAATCTGGGATTCTTACACGCTCCTTTATTTGTATGAGTATTTACTTCTGGCTCGGAGGACAGGAAGACAGGGCTGAAGAGCTGGAGGGCAGCTGGAGGTCTCAGGCGAGAGGGATTAAATTTAGGTTACTACACAAAACCCAAGACCTTGGAGGGGAATTCAGCTACAAAGCCATGTGCTGGCAGTTCTTCTTGTCCCATTTCCTCCAGAAAAAAGATTTTGAGGCTCTTCCTCCTGCTTCCAGCCCAGCAGTGTTTAGGGAAACCTCAACCCCAGGTGTTCCTGAGCAGCCCTGCAATGACAACCCCACCTGTGCAGCACAGGAAGCTGGCTCAGTAAGCCAGGAAACGTGGGAATGATGAGCGCTCCTTCTAGGAACGTGCCAGGAGGTGAGGATCGGTGCCTTTTTGCCCAGAGGACAGATTGAGCCAGCGCAGAGGGGCACAGTGGAAGATCCCAATCTCCCAGCACAATCCCGGAAGGGCCAGAGGCTTCTCCACATCGAGTGCCAGGCTGGAATCCAGCGCAGGTTGGTTGGGAATGCAGGGCCCCACCTCGTGCCAGACACAATGAGCAGATGGCCCTCCTTTAGTTCCTGAAGAACAGGGATCCACTTGCCAAATCAATGCTAATTTGCCCTTTCGCTGTCTGTCTCCACAGGCTCCATCTCCGCTGCTGCTGACGGATGCGGAGCCGGGGCTGTTCCTTGGCTCTGGGAGCAGGCACGGCACAGCTTGCGGACACACCCCAGCCCTCCTTCCCTCGCAGAGGGGCTGGCCTCGTCCCACAGAGCTGCAGGAGAGAGTCCCTTGGCTCAGCCATCTGCCACGCTGTGCCCTGGCACCGGCTTGGGCCAAAACTCCACCAGGAAGCGTGGAAATAATTAAATGGTCTGGAGGATCACGGGGCCACTCTCGTGCCTTCCTGTACTCCCTCATTTATTTATGAGGAGCCTCGGAGGGAGTGCACGGCCATGAACAGCAAGAGGGGTGTTCTCTCAGGTGCCACTGGAAGAACTGAGGGTGGGGGACATCAGAGAATCATAAAATCATGGAATGGTTTGGATTGGAAAGAGGCGGGGACCATCCAGTTCCCACCCCCCGATGTTGGTCTAACCTTCCACTAGACCAGGTTAATCAGATCCCAGTTTAGCCTGGTCTGGAATTCCTACAGGAGTGGGGAGTCCACAACCTCTTTGGGCAGCCCCAACTCTCTGATCTCCCTCTGGAGACCAAATCCAGGTATCAGTTCTGTGGGATCAGGGAGACTTTTGCATTGGAGCCACATCAGTGAGGGAGCTTTGCTCTGTCTTACCCTTCTCTGCACAGAAATCATCAACTTTGGAGGAGGCTCTGAGCCCTGCCAGCGCCAGCAGCAGCTTAGGGCACTCCCCTCAACCCTCAGCATTCCTGGCCCAAGCAGCCAGGTGAGGAAAAGCATTAATCCAAATTTTTTTGTCAGGGCTGCCCTTTGGGAACTCACAAAAAGCCGGTACACATGGGAAGGGTGGGTCAATCCTGGTTAGACGAGCGGGAGCACGAAGTTTGCTGCCAGTGCTTTTCATGAGAACTGGATCAGTGCTTTTTCCCTCTCCCTCCTTCCCTCCTTCTCCTTTGCCTTTGCAAAGTGCGACAGCATGGGGATGAATCGCCTGATTGTGTGCTCCTCTTTCCCCCAGCACGGCGCTCCAACAGCAGGGCTGGGGGATGGAAAAGGAGCCCAGCTGCTTCTTGTGGGCTGTTCTCTCTCCACCCACCAAGCACTTTAAATCAGACACAAATTAACACCAACTCCTGGCATCCTTTATTAGCCGGATTGGCTCAGCCTAAATTTGCTTTGCTTCTATCTTCTATTTTAATATTTCGTATTTTTTCGCCCCAGTCCCACCTTCCTGAAGAGCACACCTGACAGTGACAGCAATGGAGAGCAGGGATGGCCCTTCAGCTCCTACAGGTAGTGTTGATACCTGGTTTCTCGAGCTTTAAACCATGCACTGTGCCCCAGTAGGGGACAGCAACCCCTCAAAAGTCTCATATTTCAGGGATTTCTTTTCCCCAAGCCGCTCTCGAAGCATCATTCAGGGAGGAACCTCATGCACAGAGTCACGAACACGATGAACGTCACCTTTAGGGTACAGAGTGTTTGTCATTTATCATCTGAGAAGGAAATTATGCAAGATATCTTCTCTAGGGAATCGAGGCAGCTGGAATTTGACTGCCTCATGTGGGACGTGGTGCGGGTAAAAACCTGAATCCTCCGTAGCTGCCAGGGATCGCTGTCTCTGGAGACTCCACAGTGACTTAAACACAGGGAGATGTTCCCACACGCTGGGAAAGGTGACACCAACATGGTCACTGATCCTCATCGTGATGGGACACCAGAACCAGAGTCTAAAGAAGAGCCATCCCTGGTGGAGGCACAAATGGATTCATGAAAGGCCACAAAGATGGTCAGAGGGCTGGAGCAGCTCTCCTTGAAGGCAGGCTGAGGGAGCTGGGGTTGTTCAGAGCGAGAAGAGAAGAGAAGAGAAGAGAAGAGAAGAGAAGAGAAGAGAAGAGAAGAGAAGAGAAGAGAAGAGAAGAGAAGAGAAGAGAAGAGAAGAGAAGAGAAGAGAAGAGAAGAGAAGAGAAGAGAAGAGAAGAGAAGAGAAGAGAAGAGAAGAGAAGAGAAGAGAAGAGAAGAGAAGAGAAGAGAAGAGAAGAGAAGAGAAGAGAAGAGAAGAGAAGAGAAGAGAAGAGAAGAGAAGAGAAGAGAAGAGAAGAGAAGAGAAGAGAAGAGAAGAGAAGAGAAGAGAAGAGAAGAGAAGAGAAGAGAAGAGAAGAGAAGAGAAGAGAAGAGAAGAGAAGAGAAGAGAAGAGAAGAGAAGAGAAGAGAAGAGAAGAGAAGAGAAGAGAAGAGAAGAGAAGAGAAGAGAAGAGAAGAGAAGAGAAGAGAAGAGAAGAGAAGAGAAGAGAAGAGAAGAGAAGAGAAGAGAAGAGAAGAGAAGAGAAGAGAAGAGAAGAGAAGAGAAGAGAAGAGAAGAGAAGAGAAGAGAAGAGAAGAGAAGAGAAGAGAAGAGAAGAGAAGAGAAGAGAAGAGAAGAGAAGAGAAGAGAAGAGAAGAGAAGAGAAGAGAAGAGAAGAGAAGAGAAGAGAAGAGAAGAGAAGAGAAGAGAAGAGAAGAGAAGAGAAGAGAAAACCCTGCAGACACCTCCTCCATGGAGCCTCCCAGTGCCTTAAGAGAGCTTATGAAAAGGAGGGAGGGGGACTTTGCGCATGAGCAGATAGTGACAGGGCAAGCGGCAGTGGTTTTAAACTGAAAGAGAGAAGATTTAGGTCAAATGTTAAGAAGAAATTCCTCCCTGTGAGGCCCTGGCACAGGTTGCCCAGAGAAGCCGTGGGTGCCCCATCCCTGGAAGTGTCCAAGGCCAGGTTGGACGGGGCTTGGAGCACCCTGGGACAGCGGAAGGTGTTCCTGCCCATGACAGGGTTGGAACTGGATGATCTTGAAGGTCCCTTCCAGCCCAAACCATTCCGTGATTCCGTGATCACAGCGCCCCGCCCCTCTGACGCTCCTGTTTCTTCAATCCCCACCAGCAATGTGCCTGACGGAGCCAAGATGTGAGGAACAAATAATGGGTTTCCTGCTGGAAGCACCATGGAATTGTCTGTCTCCTCCTGGCTGGCTGCTTGGCCACGTTTGCCAAGCCGCGCGCCATTCGGCAACTGTCAAACCTTTTGTGGATTTCCATCTCTGCGATATTCGTTTCTTAGCAACTCTGTTTGCTTTTAGCAAAAACAAAATGTCTCTGCCTGTGGCATGCTATTTTGGGCAGAAATGGTGCTGTTTCAGGTCCACACCAGTCAGAAGGACCCTGGTGAAAATGGCCCTGTCTGCCCACTCACTCTTAAGAGCACTGAGTAAAAATCTGATTTGTTTCCTGTGTTCCACCTGCCGCAGGGAAAGCGCAGCAGTCCTGGGCACGGGCTGTGGCAAACAGCTCATACTGCTACACTGCTGCTCCACAGCCATTCCCGGGATCCTGGAGCAGATTGTATAACCCAGGTAATAAAGGTACAAGTCAGCAGCAAATTTTACAGCAGAACAAAGTTGTGGTGAGAAAATGCAGTTTTCTGACCCCCGTGCACTTTATCGGGAATGGCCTTGGGCTTGCAGGACCAACCTTGTAAAAAAGCTCAGCAACAATTTCTGCCACGGCCCACGAATGAACAGCACAACGTGAGGGTCGCTGTGTCATTGCTGGATCCATATTTTTCCTTCCTTTATTTTCAGGGGATCACAGAATGGTTTGGGTTGGAAGGGACCTTCAGGATCATCTCCTTCCACCCCTTGCCATGGGCAGGGACACCTTCCACCAGACCAGATTGCTCAGAGCCCCATCCAACCTGGCCTTGGAGACTTCCAGGGATGGGGAGTCCATCCTATCATTTCATTCCCACCAAAATGTTACAAATCCAGCCTCAGTCTGGTGGAAACTGGAATAAGTGGCCGGCTCTTCCCAAACCCCCCCTGCAAGGTAAGTTTTATCCTCCTTCCTGAGTTGCCTGTAAGGGTAAAGACACACAAACTGACATTAAACAGCATCAGCACCTCTCGAGATTATGATTTAGGAGATCTGATCGATTGGAAACTAATTCCAATTAAAAACCAACCAGGCAGAAATGCTGCCTCACTTCACAGGCTCGGGAAGGAGCTGAATTAAATAAGATCCCAGAAAAACAAATGGGACTTGAAGGCATTCAGCATCAGTGTGGGGAGACGGATGAATGGAAAATGGGACTTTGAGAAGGTGAAGATCAGCTGTGCTTTAAATATAACTGCAGACAGCAACTCTCCCACCCATCACGATCCCTCTGCTTTGTATTCTCAGTCTGAGCTGAGCTGAGCTGAGCTGAGTGAGCACATCACCCTGAACATACCCCACACCTCTGAATTCCTTGGAATATTTAGGACAGGATGGAGATCTCACCTCACCAACTCAGTCTGCCCCTGGCACAAGGCTCCTTTACTTCGGCATTGCTCTGTGCCCATGGGAACTGCTGAACCCCTGATGTCTGATTTGTGGCATTTTATCCGCTTTGCAAGTGACTCAAATGATGATGATTCTTGGTATGAATCAAAAAAAAAACCCCCAAAAGCTGTTAAAAACCAGGGAAGACGAAGAGGAAAAAAATAAGACTTCAATTTTAAAGATCTGTCCCTGGCAAAATTGTAGGTGCAGGATGAGAACAGAGGGAAGGAAGGTGCCCAGCAGCTCCAGAGTTAATACCTTGAGGCCTCAGGAAGCCTCTGAGAATCACCAGAGTTGGAGATGGAGCTCAAGTGGTGTGGGACCTTGCACAGTTTGTGGCCATTTTCTCTGGAAATAAGGACTGTCCATCTTTGATATAGATCCAGAGATATTCACTGACTCCGAGAAGCCTCAGTGACATCAGCGGGGCCAGGAATCCATCCCTTTATTCCTGAGCTGAATGCCTACATATTGTTTTCATGCAGCTGTAAAGACCTCTTTTATGCATCTTCTTGATTTTTCTCTGGCTCATTCATCCTGATTCATCCTGCTCTGCTCGGAGCTCCCTGAATATCCTGCGAGAAGCCCACACACTCAGACACATTCTTGCCCGAGCCTACATCACAGTGGATTTGTCCGACTAATTTTTACTGAAATAAAGTTCCTGCCTCGCAAGATTGCCAAGAGCAATTGTTTTGGTGAATCATAAATACTGCAGAAAGTAAATGTTGGTTCAGGTTGTTTGTTTCCGCCCTTGGCAGACCAAGCTCCGAGGGTGCTCGCATTCCTCAGGAAACGGAGATTTTAGTTGAGCAAATAAACAATGATGGCAATGGATATTCATTAGCAGCGTCCTACATTTGACTCTGGGAGGTGAATCTGCAGAAAATCATGAACTTCTCCCTGCCAAGGATCACCAAAAGTGTGGAAGTATATGTGTGAGTGCATCCTCATCTCCCTGCTCAACATCCTCACCTTGCCTGCAAACCACCCTCTCCAGGCTAAGGAATGACCCAGGAAGGGCCAAAAAGAGAAGATAAAGTAGATGGTGCCACTATAACTTGTGGGTTGAGCCACAATGGAGAGAGGAACTGCACATTTTATCTGAAGATTTTTTAAGGAAAAGTGCACAAGTTGTGCAAGACTTGAGAAAATGGGGATTTTTTTCAGTCCCCCTTTAACCACTGGGTTTTGATGTTTAAGATGTGGGCAGGACCACCTGGAAGATCGTGGAGTCTCAGGATTGTTTGGATTGGAAACTGGACCTCAAAATAGGGATCCAGACCCTACATCAGGATTGGAAAGGACATTAAAGTTCATCTCATTCCACCCCCGTGCCGTGGACTGGAACACCTCCCACTAAAAACTCAGAATGAGTGACTTTGATCTGTCCTTGGATGCCTAAAGTCAGAGATGCAGCTCTGAGCTGTCCTCTCGAGGTTCCTTGTTCTGTCCATGGGAGGAAATGGGAATCTGCAGCAGGGAGAGATTTTGGACAAAGCCACTGTGGGCCAAAGAGTCTTAGGCAGGTCCTGCACTGACAGAGAAGCCTCCAGGGCACATTTGTAGATCACTTCTGTCCCCGTGGCTTTGGGAAGGGCACAAGTTCCCATGGAGAAATTCAGCCATGGAGAAATTCAGCCATGGAGAAATTCCTCAGCAGCGCTGCTCAGGGAAGACAATTCATGGGGAGACAGAAACTGGACCTCAAAATAGGGATCCACACCCCACATCAGGACCAAGTGCCCAAAATCTGGTTATTGAGCCAGAGTCCTTTGCTCGAGCTCACTCTGGATCTGTTTCCTGATTTCGATGGAAGATCCTTATCTTCTTCAGCCTTGATTACAAGGCCCTCTAAATTTTACTTTTAATACAAATACCATATAAAGGTAGCACTGCCATATTTCATAACATGGTGACTCTAATTCCACTGCTGTTAAGGAGCAATTGCAGTGTAATTATGATAAGTATGTTCCCTGACACGCTTTAATACCGCAAATACAAATGCAACGTAATTATAATCCATTACGATATATATTAATATTGCAATTTAATTTTGCGAAAATGTAATAATATAATTGCTAATTACGGGACGAGCTGCATGTATCGGTGCTTCACATGTGCGCACACACACATGCACACACCCCCTCACGGCCTGGAAAAGAAGGGACTGAGGGGTTGGTGGTGTGGCTGGGAATAAATACCGCAAAAGTCACTGCAGTGCTGTACATTCAATTCAGGTAGCACAGGGACACCCAGGAGCCAACACAAACCACTCACTCATGCAGTTAATGTTCTTATTATATCAACAGAAATAATTATTGATTGAGGAAAAAACCAAACCACGGTATAATTACATTTTAATTGCAATATAATTCTACTGTAATTACACTTTTTCTGTTATTTGCCTTGGCCAATAACAATCAGGTTAGTGAGACATTGTTCTCATAATTTTAAAAGATTGTGTTATTGTGTGATATTGCACAGCCTCCCAAGAGAAGAGGTTTCATCATTGATCAATTATTTCAACATGAACCTGGATTAGCGTTGGAAAATTAACAATAAAGAGCAACATTGCTGAGTAGCCCTCCTGAACCTTTCGTGGCTCTGGTGTCTCCAAATCCCTGGCGCTCAGAAAATCTGAAGGAATATTGCATGGGAAGATGAGATGCCAGAAGATGGATTCTTACCCTCGGTTTAGAATCCTCTGTCAGCTTCTAAGGGGTCTGTTTGAAAAAGCGGAAGTGTTTAGAGTGGAAAATGAAGATTATTCTGTCTAATTCTACATTCTCACCCCAAAATATCTCTTGATTCAGGACAGTTGCCTACCCAGGAAATATGAGGAAGAAGGTTATGGATACTGATCCCATTTTTCTCAAGATGCAATGCCATGAAATTCCGTGGCTCCCTCCAAAGTCATTGATGATGGAAGATGTTCCAGAGAAGCTCTAAAGAGAGTTTTGTTACTTGTCTCAGAATCCAGAAAGGTCTGGGAGACCTCGCAAGTGACAAGAGACAATTATCTCATCATCAGCCTCGGAGCCTTTCTGTGCCCAAAGCATTGGGAAGAACAATTAGTGTCCTCCCCTCCTGCATTCCCCTTCTTATTTCCTATTCATTAAAAAAATAATAAAAAATCAAACTGAATGAGGAAGTTGGAGAAGGAACAGAATCCTGTGTGCCTCCCGGATACTCTGGGTGATACAGTAGCCATGGCAACAAGCAGTTCAACAGAACTCCTTTACCTTTGGTTTTTCCTTTTTTGTCTTAATGTTTACAAGAAAGAAAAAGGAATTTTTGTTCCCAGTTCGTCTCTTGTGTAGGCCAAGCTAAACACTGTGTACAGTTCCTCATGAGGTTCTCCCTCTTTTTCATCACTTGAACAAGGGCATGACCGAGCCCCAGCTGAAATCAGACTGTCCATGAAGTTTTCATCTGCTGTTATTAAACTCCCTCCCCAAAAAAACCCCAAAACAACAAGGGAGGAGGGTGGGAAGTGGCTTGGAGACATCGTGAACAGCACAACAGTTTAACACTGACTCATTCCCACAGCAAACCCCGGAGACCAAACGTTCTGCAGGGTCCCGGGAGGGATTAAACAGATTCGCAGAGGCAAAATCGATCCCTGGTTATGGAACAGCTTTTTTCAGACACAGCTCCAAATCAGAGGAAGATAATCACCCTTGAATCAGCGGCTGCTGGATGCAAGCAGTGAACATCACAGATGGGATTACTTAATCCTCGCTCCTCTCTGCTTTGTTCTTCTCATTGGCAGCTGCCCAGGGAAGAGGTGGAATCACCATTCCTGGAAGGGTTTAAAAAATGCGTAAATGTGGTGCTTGGGGACATGGTTTAGTGGGAAGCTGGCAGTGTTTGGTTAATGGTTGGACTTGATGATCTTAGAGAACTTTTCCAACCAAAATAATTCCATTATTCCATCCTATTGGTACGAACTCCATTGATTATTGGTCTCACCCAGCATGGCTGTTACAGATTTTGTGCTCAAAGTCACTCCCAGCCTGCAAACTTCCCCCTGTCCTGGAGGTGTTTCAGGGTGAGGGATGATCCCAAGGAGGATCTGAGCCAGTGGACCTGGTCAGCATTTGGCAGAGGCCCCAGCCTGGATCCCTAAGCTCAGGAAGGATCTCTGGTGACATCCCTTGAGTGACAAATGCCAAACTGTGCAGCAAACCAGGCAGCTGTGCAGATCAGGGACTGCTCCTCTGAGCTGTGTCTCCAGGGCTGGGAAGGGTTTGTGAATTTTCACGGCATTCCAGGGAAACCTGAAGCGAGCGATGAGCTCAGAGCCATGGCCCAATGCCTGCCACTGCAGAGGTATTCAAGCCTGGTGTCTTGCTTGGGTTTCTTTTTTTAAAAATGAGCTGATTTCTGGCCAAGGCTCCAAGCAGAAGTCCAGGGTGGTGAGGCCACACCCCACAGACACCAGACTCACCCAGATCTGGGAAAACAGGGTTCGTCTTGACTACAAGGAAAAGACCTGGAAGGGGGCTTTTTCTGTTTGTTTTGTGGTGGATTTTTTTGCCAACAACCCCCACAGGAGACTCTGACTGGAGCCTGGCTTCGACTTTTTCTCTCTCTCACCTTGCCCAGCGATAACACCACGGACACTCAGAGCAAAAGAGCCCTGAGCCCCCTTGCAGCCGCAGCCCTTCCCTCTCTCCTGGAGCCAGCAGGCAGACTGCAGCAGCTCCGAGAGAGGGGCCAAGTGTGCTCAGGCTGCTCCCCAGAGCCAGGAGGCTGTGGCACAGTCAGGCTCTGTGCTAGGGCTTGGGCTTGCAACCAACGCTGACACTGCATTGCAGCACTAGGAGAAGTGGGGAGGGAGCAGAACCAATGCACGCCCTGCAGGGAGAACAGCAGAGATGGGATCATCCTCCCCGGCTCTGGTGGGAATCCTTGTCCAACAGGGCTGTGCTCCCATGGCACCTCAGCACAGAAATACACAGAGGGAAACCTAGCGCTGACAGGTGGAAAAAAAAAATTAAAATCAAACCAAACTCCCAAATGTGTAAAGCACAAGCCTAGCTGAGCTGGCACTTCTGCCTCCTTCCACCGTCTAACTCATTACTTTATTGAGTGCTCTGGGATACTCGGAGTGTGAGGCTGTGCTCTTAAAAAATACACCGCTGTCCTCCAGTCAATTCCATTCGTGTTCAATAGAAAGCAGATCAGGCTATTACAGAGCAAGCCCTGCCAGAACCAATAACTGTACAAGCCATGGCGTTATGCTAAGATGCTGCTTCAATAAATTATCAGCTCGGAAAAGTCTGGATCCTTTAATACTCCGGAGATTTGTGACTGCGCAAACCTGTGTATGGATACAGATAAATGCAGTTAAACAGATTCACCGGATGCTATTGGCTGAGGAGTCTCTGAGTAACAAGGAACGACACATTTCAAACCCTGGGTTAAAACTGGGACTTACTAGCCAGTCTCCAGAGATGAAAAAAAAATTCCATATTTTAGGGAAACAGTAGCTAAAGAAGGGAGAATCCTGCCTGTCAACACCCGAACCACTGTGTTTATGTAGAGAAAGAGCTGTAAAGGACGATCCCAGTGGGTCCCTGGGACGCATTTGTGCTGCTGGCTCATGGTAAACACTGAAAACAATCTTCAGAAGAGGAAATCAGAAACTGGCTGCTGGGAGAGACAAGATTTGGGAGGACCACTAACAGAAATTGGGGAAAAAACTGGGGAAAATTTTCCTCTTTGGGAGGGAAAAGTAATTGAGCTGAATCCACTTGAAGAAGGACTGGAAGAATGGATGGAAAATGGGCCCACTGAGAAATAACACTGTGACTGCTGTCCCCTCATGGTTAACGCTGAGGACTCACTGCTATGAGCCTTCCTGGAGGCCTTGAGGAGTCCCTCGATGCAGAGAGAGCTTTTTTCAAGAGTTTGGGTGGTTTGTTTCTGAAATCATAGCTGATCCCAAAGGAAGCCACCTCAGCTCTTCCTGAGGGCCACACCCTTCCAAGTGTCTGAGCTGTGTCCTCTCATGAGCTGAGGTTTCTGTTGTTGAGACATCCCTGAGTCTCTGGCGAGATTAAAAGTGGTCAGGTGGAATCTATGAGGTAATTTCCTGCTAATCTACAGGGATCCAACTTTCTTCTCAAAACTGGGGCAAAAAATCAATTAAGAACTTGCCGTAAGGCCTCAGGAGTACTGAAACCGGCTGCAGCATCCACTGTGTTTACCGACAACTCGCCCTATCCTTCCCCTTTTGAAACATCCAGCACATCTTTAGTGAAATAAAGGACCACGTATTTTACCGTTACGTAATGAAAACACTCAAACAAGGTGGGGAATGAGAGGAGGAGGGCGGCTACGAACCACTGACTGAATTTTGAGTCGAAGAAAAAGGGAACGACACCTGGCCAAACATCAGCCCTGCTTTTCTGCCTCGCTCAGTGGGCGCCCAGCTGAACCGCGGCCTCGCCTCATTGCCTGCCTGATGAACTCTGAAAGGCTGCAGCCCCGAGCAGATCTCTTCCAGGGAGTTTCCTTGCATTTCTCCTCGCAGCCTGTAATCGGAGATGAAGCTTTTTTGGGACGCATTAGCACAGATGACACTCTGCGGAGAGGAGTTGTGTTGCAGCGTCTGCTGCGTGCGGACGCAAGTCCTCCTTCCCTCCCCAGCTGATGTTGCTATTATTGTTCTGGAGTTCATAACAACATGACTCGGAGCATTTCCAATTCGTCCTGGAGACACAAACCCTAAAAAATGAGCTCTTCTTCCTTTCCACGTCTCCCTTGCCAGCAGGAGGACGTTGACGTGATTGAATCCCTGGGGTGGGGGCAGAAAGGGGAGCAGGCAGTGGGTCCAAGGTGAGGGTGGAATTGAATTCCCAGATCTTGAGCCTGGAGCAGAATTTTCCATCAGTAGCGTTTGTAAAATGAAACAGTGCCGAGACTTTTCATAGTGGAGCTTGCATGAGTTGTATTTGATTTTGCTTGTTGACTGGTTCCTTCCCAAGCTTTACCAAAAATAAAGGCAGTTGCTTTTGCAGTGCTGGAAAGACTCAGGTTTTCCTTCCAGGAGAACCTATTTACAGCAAGATCTGCTTTCTTGGGAAAGCCGAGCTAGAACAGCTCATCTTCCCCGTGTCCTGGAGAAATGCCATGATGGGAAGTTGGCTTGGGGCAACTTGGAATGAAGAATGGGGAATTTCATTTCTAGAGGACTGGCTGGATTCCTGTTTGGACCAACGAGGGGAAAAAAGTCAGTTTCTGTTTGGATCAATCATGAGAAAAAGAAATCTCCTGCTCATGGCTCCCTGATGAATTTTGTGGTCCTTCCTGGATTTCTAACCAGGTGGGTGCTTGCACCTATGAAAATCCAAAGCAAACAAATACTGACAACCCTACTGGTGATATTTTTCAGTGAAACTGAGAGATTTCTCCTCTGCCACCCGAGATCTGGCCTGAGAGACGCTGCTGGGGAAGGATGGATGGAGTCCAGTTTCTTTTTGCTTTCACTGTGTATTTTAATCTCTGCACTTTGCAGTCCCACACCTTTCACAGGCATGAAAATAAGCTTCCAAGCAAAGATCTTCTGCTGGTATAAACCAGAAAAACTCAATCCTATCAACCAAGAAATGTCATTTGAAAGTGACTCATTATTTTTTAACAAGGGACCGGAGAGAGAAAGTTTCCTCTCTTACAGTCAGATGATGCCTCTCTTTAGCAATTCCAGGCAGGGAGGCTGGGGAAGTGTCTGGAGCATAAGTTTGATCAGGAGTGTCTGAGGGAGCTGGGATTGTTTAGTTTGGAGAAAAAGAGGCTCAGAGAGAACCTTCTCGCTCTCTGCCTGACAGGAGGGTGAAGCCAAGTGGGGGTCAGTCTCTTCTCCCAGGTAACAAGTGAGAGAATGAGAGGAAAAGGCCTCTAGTTGCTCCAGGGAAGGTTTAGATTGGCTATTAGGAAAAATTTCTTCACGGAAAGGGTTGTCAGGCACTGGAAGAGGCTGCCAGGGCAAGTGGTTGAGTCACCATCCCTGGAGGTATTGAAAGGACGTGGAGCTTTGGGGTTCAGGGAAATTGTTTAGTGCTGACCATGGCAGTGCTGGGTTAATGGTTGGACTGGATGATTCCAAAGGTCTTTTCCAACCTAAAATGTCTTTTGTCCCTCTGAAGGAACTAAAAACCCACCACGTTCCAGCATCCTAGATAGCTCTTGATCCCTGAAAAAGAAACAGCCTGGCTAGACGTTCGCACAGCGCCACTGAACCAGGCAAACGGCGCTCTGGAGGGTCCTGTCTCACACCCTCTGGGACCTCCCAGCAGTGATTGCTCAGTGCAATAATCCTAAAAACAACGCTGGTCATTTTCCAAAAGCTAATGACAAGTTTGTTAGTTAATGGCCCAGATCCGAGCCAAGGGCGATTAATGATCTAACAAACCCGTCGATGAACTGGTAATGAAGACCAATTATGATCTGTATCAACACCCCCCCTCCCCACCAAAGAATCCCCTTTATTAGTCTTTTTTTCCGTCTGTAGAGGGTCTTGGACAAGCCAGGGGCTATTTCAGGAAATTGCTGGCTCCCTGGAAATCAATAACCAATCAACACCTGGAGCCTGTGTTGAAAAAATGCATATGCCAGAAAACAAACCCTCCAAGAAACGTTTTACCTAGAAAATTAATGAGCCCAACATGTAATGTGATTTGCCTTAGACTCAGCTGTTCAACAGCTTGTTCAAGGCGCTGTTTTTTCTTTGTTTAAATCCCTTGCTAAAAATTTACAATGTAGGGGAAAAGCGGTGGAAGTGGAAAAGCATTTTCTTCGTTATGATACTGACTGAGTGACCAGAATGAGCTCCTTCGCTGTGACGGAATCGTGGGAGCGTAGTAAAGGTTTGTCCAAAAGGGGCATCTATAATGTAAGGATGTTATTTTCAGAGCTGGAGAGTTCACAACAAACTTCCCAGGTCCTTAAACAACCCCGGGTTGGAAGAACATTAAAACATAGACAGCACAGGAAGAGACCAATTCCATCTCCAGGCCAAGCCCATCTGGAGAGAGACTTTTGTCAAGGGCGTGCAGTAATAGGACAAGGGGGACAAAAAAACCTAGGAAAAGCTCTGCCATGTCTAATTTGGACATCCAGCACTGCAATTGCAGCCAATGGCTGAGTTCTTTAGTCCTGTAAATCCAAGAAAACATCTTATTTCCTTTCTTTGCCACAATTCCTCCTGCACCCCTACAGCAGCAAAAGCAGTCTCATGTCTCTTGTATTTTTCTGTAGACTGGAAAAAAGAAGTCTCATTTATTTATTTATTCTTCAACATTATTTGTATCCTAATCCAAACTTTGAGCTCACCAGGTCACAAAAAGTGGATTAAAAAGATACTCTTACATAAAATCTCAATATTTTGCTTTCAGCAGTGCCAATGAGAGACCTTATTTGGGGTGAGCACATCTCTCCTATTCAGGATCTAGAACTGCTGATTCAGAGGCATTAGAGGAGACTCTTCCTTTCAGCATCCGCCCAGTTTCACCACCAGATCAGCTTCTTTTGAGGACATCACATGGCAGCAGTGGGCAGTGACAGACTCTGCTCAGAAGGGAGTTGAAATATCACTCAGGAGCTTTGGGAATTCTGGGAGCCAAGGGCTGGATACTGTCCTAGGATAAAACATCTGCATTTTTCTCCATCTTCTGTGAGCCCCTGCTAAAAGTACAGAGGGTTTGAACTCCAACAGGCAGCACTTACACCAGATTTACTCAGTTTTAGTATTTCCAGTGCTGGAGGCACACGGAAGGAAAAGTGGGACCAGCATGGGAGCCCTCAGGCAGTCAACAGAGAATGGCAGCAGCCTCCTCCAAGCGATTTTTTTCTCTCCAAAGAGCTGAATCACCTCTGTGAGCAGATGATGGTGGTGCTTCCAAGGTCTGGGCTTGACTTCACGCCTGGTTCTGCCACCGGGCTCTGGCTTTGGGGCCAGCAGTGGGTGCACTGGTGCAGTCTGCATCGATGGCAGCAGCCCAGCCCAGCTCCGAGTGCTCGAGCTGCACCGGTGTAAATCATCTCTCACCGCCCCACGACGATGTGAGTCACGGATCCTGGCACTTGGCTGCCTTGGCAGCTCTCCCAGAACCCGCTGCACGGCTCGCAGCAGTCAGGGGATGCTTTCAATGGGATTTGTGGGGAGAGGGATATTGACTTCTCTACGCCTCGGTTTCCTCATTGGTGGAACAAAGCTAACAACCGTTACCCACTCCTCCAAATGAGAAAG
Source organism: Pomatostomus ruficeps (assembly GCA_013400735.1). NCBI lineage: Eukaryota > Metazoa > Chordata > Aves > Passeriformes > Timaliidae > Pomatostomus > Pomatostomus ruficeps. The sequence continues at coordinate 27,968 of VYZT01041630.1, read as the reverse complement.
GAAAACCTCATCAAAAACTTAGCCAACTGTGGTTTATGCAATGCTGTGTGATCCTGTGGCAGAGAGAACTCTAGGAGGGAAAAGTCCAGTTATTCTGAATAGTTTTAAAAGTCTCTCCTCCACACTCTGTCGATTGGCTCATGCTGACTTAATCTCTGAACTCAGCTGAGCATCTGCTTGCCCAGAATTAGCCCCGGGGATGGGAAGCCCAATTCACATTCCGCTTGCAACCTGCCAGGTGAGGCCCTGATCTTTTTCACCAGCTGGAGCTGGTTCGAGGGTATTGTCTTGTTTCCCTTTTGAAACACTGAGCCGTCCTGCTAAGTCTGTCCCTACTTGTCTTGCTCCTTTGTTCTCGGCTGATCACTTTGATTTAATTCACTCTTCTTTTTCCACACATTTGCAAGTCTTCATAATACAACACCTACTACAGCTGCCAAACTTTTTTTTTTAAATTTCAAGTTCCTCTCCCCCTCCACTTCATCTAATCTTTATTAATTAACTACTTAATAACCATCAATTATCCTGTAAATAAATGAGTGGCTGAGCAGCCTCTGTGCAGTGCTTTCCTCCTTCTGAGCAGCATGGTACCAAATTCTCCAATTCACAGTCTTTGCAGCAGCTATTTTGACAGAACAAAATTTGTACCCTGGGACAAACTTTTCGCTGTTGCCCAAGAACAGAACATTTCAAATGCTGTATCAGGACTGCCATTGGTCTCCTGAGCTTCAAGAAAGTCAAAAAAATCACAGCAGAGCTCCCCACTTCCTCAGGCACCTTTCTACCACCCCAGCTTTTGGAGGAGGCCTGAAGAAGTGCAGCCATCCATGCTCTGCCACCAAATTTGGGATAGGGGGACATCAGCTTTTTATTTTGGGCACGTACAAACCCAGTGAGTCAAAAACTGGTCTCACTTCTACTGGAAGGAACAGGTTGGCCAAGAAAATGTGAATGGGACAGAGATTTCTCTTCAAAACAGGAGAATTGATTGGGAACTGTGTTGATTCCCAGGTTTGGGACTTGCTGGGTGCTCTCTGGTTAAGTCACTTGGTTCTGTGCCTTGCCTGCCCTGCAAAAACATGCACTGTGGGGTACAAAGTCTGCCTCAGAACCTCTCAAGCTTTGAAGTCACCCATGAAAAGCTCTGCAGGAGGGAGCAGCTGTTACCAGCAGGATCAGCCAGATTCGTGGGTGCTGAGGGGGTCTGCAAAGTCACAGCTCACAGGATGGGTCAGGCTGGAAGGGACCACAGTGGGGTCATCTGGTGCCACCTCCCTGCTCCCACGGGGCCATCCCAGAGCACAGGCACAGGATTGTGTCCAGACTCTTCTGGAATATCTCCAGCAAGGGAGACTCCACAGCCTCTCTGGACAATCTGTTCCAGGAGTTGTTACCTGCACAGGGAAAAAGTTCTTCCTCAAGTCCAGCTGGAACTTCCTGGGCATCAGTTCCTGCCTGTTCCTCTGGTGCCATCACTGGGCCCCATGGAGCAGAGCCTGGTCCCTGCTCTGAGCCCTCCCTGCAGACACTGATGGACAGGGATGGGGTCCCCTCTCAGTCACCTCCTCGAGGCTGAACAGGCCCAACCATCTCAGAATCGGCCCAAATCTCTCAGGAAAGTCCCAATGTTTTCTGTTATCTGCCCTCTCAATAACAACATCACAGTGTCCTCCTGCTCTGTCCCATAAACCAAGAGGTCCCCAATGCCACCAAGACCAGACCCATAACTCCCCAAAATTTTAGAGATGAGAGTGTGGACAGCAAAGGTTTGAGGTTGACATTGTCGGCACGGGCTCCAGATGAGCCAATGTTTGGCCCTGCTCACTGACACTTGGCTCATCCTCTTGTACCCCAGTCTCAGTTTTGGATGCTCTTCCCTGTGACTCCCTAGAAAAGGGACTTTTCCTTTCCACCACAGAAGATCAGCCCTGTTCTGTCCAGGACTCGGTCCTCCCCCAATAAGCCCCAGAAATTAACAGCAAAATTCTCGCTGATTTTAGGAAAGAACGTGTCAGGGCATTAATTTCTTGCTCTTCCTCCCTAGAAGGAACCATTTACTCTCCTCTCCCTGGAACAGTTGGAGAAATTTTTCACCACTGCACTGATGGAAGAAATGACTCTGCTTAATAGAAGCAGATAGAAAAAATATGAGGTCATTTGGTCACAAATGAAAAACTTGCCTAGTCTCATAGTTTAGTGCTGAGTTTGCCTGGCCCCTTTTATGATTAGATTATTACTTATTCACTTATTGGTCTATTTAATCATATCAAGGAAGAGTGCCCTACATGACCCTTCTGGGTACTTGCTGATTCCTTTGTTCTTTTATTCTGCTTTTAACAGAGATTATTTCCATACGGGTTCCTTTCATAACGAGCCTTGAATTATTGTACTTTATCATCCATAAGGTGCTTCTCTGGTTTGCTGGTGTGTCCCTATCCATCTGAGCTATTCCTGCAGGACACATTTCTCTTACGTGACTCACAAGGATCAGCCATTCACGGAGTCCTGGATTTTAAGGATGGCTGGGCCCTTCTCTTTCTTAACCTCCTCAAAGGTGATGGCCTTGGATATGGCATTGCTCCTGAACTTCCGGCTGTCACTGTGTGTCTTTCAAAATTAACACAAACTAAATCAAAAGGTACAAAGCTTGTCAGGGCACCAAACCCCAGCAGACTTTTGTGCTTGAATTATAATTTCAGACCTCCATTTTTTTTTTATTTATTTTTTTTTAACTTTACCTCAGGTTCCTTACCCATAAATTTGGGGTTTTTTTGGTGCGGGGTATTTTTAAGTAAAGATGAAACAGGTTGTGTGAGAGAGGAGTATCACAGCAATACGAAATTCTACATAGGACACACTGGTTACAGATTTTTTGTGAAGTTGGCCCTGTGAACATCTCTATTTGTTTAAGAATTGACCCCGTGTTTTCTGGTTGCATCTACCTGGTTTAACTAAGAGTCATTTCATACAGGGAGGCTTCTTCTGTCACAACACACCCATGAGACAATATTAACCCTATCTCACATTAAAGAATATATAGGAATAAGGGGACTTGTTCATGGCTGTATTTCTTAATTAGTAGAGATAGAAGGAAAATCATGGGGCCTGGATGTCCCATTTTATTATTCAGTCATTAGACCACATCCATCCCCCCCCACGCCAAAAATGTGTTATAATTTCTATTTTTGCTGATCTTTCCTTAGTGATGGGACTGCACTGGGTGACTTTTTGGGTTCCTTCTTAGCCCCATCCCCCATGTGTTGAGATGGAAATTGAACTCTGCTTGTAAAATCAGGGGATCCTTTCAAAATGGCAAAAAATGTTAGAGACAAAATGTGAATCTGCAATGGCACCGCTGCATCTCTTGTTGAGAAAAGATGCAGTAGTCAAAATTTCATCTTGATTTCATCTAACTGACCAGGCAGGAGTCAGACACACTTTAATACAAGCAACAGGAAGGACAAAGCTCGGAAAGGTGACTCAGATCCTGAGCCGAGGAAAATATAAAATTTGCATGTTCAACTTTGGTCCAGAGCACAGAAGTTTGGACTGACACTCTCTGACATGACTGGCAGCTGAAAGAGGTGCCCTGGGAGAGAACCGGGGAGGAAAACACGAGCAAAGAAATTCCAGGGAAGCAGCGGGGCTCTCGAAATGCAGCTGTCCCACCTCACCTCGTGGGCCAAAGGTTACAACCACGAAGATTTGATCCAACACAGGAGCCGTGACCTGCAGCAATCTGCGTGGCCTTGGAAGGGACAACACTGATGGTAGCAGGAAAGAGCTGGAAAAGGTGCCAGGCACGTCATTGGCATTCATGGCACTGAACTGCTACAGGACTGGCCTTGGAGAAGTTCACAGAATCACCGAGGGGTTTGGGTTGGAAGGGACCTTGAAGATCATCTCATTCCAACCCCTTGCCATGGGCATGGACACCTCCCACCAGACCAGGCTGCTCCAATCCCCATCCAACCTGGCCTGGAAGACTTCCAAGTTGATTAATAAATTCTGGAGCATTTTCTCATAAATTTATGTCTTTCATGGCATGGCATGGGCCACGTGAGTCCCAAACCACCAAAATACCCTGCTGTGAGGACACCAGAGGCACGGAGCAGCGTTTGTTGGCACACGATGAGTCAACACGTGAAATGTGTGTGTGTGTAGCCGTGTTTTCTATTCCTCCACCCACACTGATCCCACCAACCTACTTGGAGAAGATTCCTGAGCCCAACCTCCACAAAATTTGAAAAGGAATTCCAGGCCCTTTTTAGCTGTCTCAGTAAATTGAACCGGGATGGACCAAACTTCTCCAGCAGATATTCACTTAAGTCCCTCAAACATGGTTTATTTCCAAAAATCAGGATCTGAAACCAATGGATATAGACAGTAGGCACCCTATTTCCTAATTTTATCTGTTTTCAAGGTGGGTACTTCCACAAAAACAAGTTTTAATGCTCAATGAGTAGCCAGCAGTGATCTAGAAAAGAGAATCAGTGAAGAATCTCACAGGATTCATCAGATGAAAGGTAAAAACCTTGCCATGGACCCTCCGGATGGGTCACAGCAATGACTGCTCTGTCATTGTCAAATTGTGTGATGTCTGGGCATTTGAGATGTACAAGAACTCCAGGAAGAATTGGTGCTGCAATCCAACTGGCCTTTTACTGGAAAACAAGCTCTGGACACTCCCTGGTGTTTGAGCAATGCAGAGGATGACTGGGCAGCATGTGAGACAGAAATATTCATCAGAGTTTGTTCTGCAGTGACCAAAAACTCAAAGAGTCATAGTAGTGAGGATGTGAAGGAATTGCCATAGCAAGATTACAGAAAGAACCTTCAAACACAGCTAAAAGTTGAAAAAAAAGCACCCATGGGAAGGTGCCTGATAGGAGAACAAAAATCCCTAAGAATGACATCCAGTCCCTTATTGGCCAGACCCACAGTGTGCTGGGAGATGTGATCAGGGACAGCGTTTCTCCTGAAAAATTGCAATTTCAATTCCTTCAGAAGGGTGGGGAATGAACTTGACTCTTTGAATTCTGTTCATTCATGACACAGAATCAGAAACACCTCTACAAATAATATTCTTGTCATGCTGTGTTGTTTAAGCCTGTGGGTTTTAGATGGACTGGGAACCAAGCACTGGTTTAGACAAAAGCTGATCAGGAGCCTGAGCAGCGATTAAAGGACAAGTTTATAAAAGAAACTGGCAGATGATGAAAGGAAATTGTCAGGTGATGCAGTCACGAAAGGCAAACAAATAAAAACAAATTCACGGAGCAGCAATTTCTTTCTTTCTGAAGGCAGAAGAATCAACATGCCTGAAAGGAAAAGGAAGGGACATGAAGGAGAGGAAACAAGATCGTACTCTCATTCTGAGGAGAGGAAAAACAAGTTTCAGCCCAGACAGCCCAGTGAAATAGTTCATTACTTCAGCTTTCTGCTATTTGTTACTGTCTATTTATCTTATTTTATTAAATCCACCTCCTTTGTGAAGTGTCCATTACAGAGAGTTAAAAATAACTTTTGGGGCCTCCTGTGATATAGATTGCAGCAGGAGCAATGAGTCAAAACGGGAGCTATTTCTCATCTGCTGCTTCTATTTCCAAAAACCAATCACGTGAATGTGCTAAGATGGACTTAATAGGATCAGAGCAGTGATCGGGATCCTGGAAGGAAATGGGGTTACAAACACAATCATTCCAAAAACTGAGGCCTAAAATGGTGTGTCTTACAAGGCCAAGAGGTGGCTTGGAGCAACATCTGGTATCAAGACGGGCTGGGGGATGAAGGGATTGGGAAGAACACAGGAATCCTGGTGGATAAAAAGTGGGACTTGACCCAGCACTGTGTGCTCACAGCTTCATCCTGGGTTTCTGGGATTTTCCTCCTCAGCCCCACTCTGGAGAGAAGAGAAAGCTCCAAGTATTGCAGCCTTTCAGTGCCTAAAAGGGGTTTGTAAGAAAAGTGAGGAGAGGCTTTTATTAGGGCCTCTAGTGATAGGACAGGGAATCAAGATTTTCTGCTAAAAGAGGGAAGATTCAGGCTAAATACAAGGAAGCAATTTTTTACCATGAGGATGGTGAAATGCTGGGCCAGGTTGCTCAGAGATTGCTGGTAGATTCCACAGCCCTGCAAGCATTCAAGACCAGGTTGGGTGGGGCTCTGAAAAACCTGATCCACTTGAGGATGTCCCTTTTCATGACCTTTAATGGACATTTAGTCCAACCCAAGCTGTTCTTGGTGATGGTTCTAATTTGGATGAACAGGTTATGTTACCACCACGACCCCCTGCCAACACACCAAGGTGGGAACAGCTTCCTGATCTTACCCCTAAACATTGGTATCCTCCCAGCTCACCCACTCAGCCTCTTCAAACACAGGAGAAGAAGAAAAAAGCAGAAAAAAATCAGGACATCACATAGCTAGTGGGGTTCTAAATTTAATCATTATAGTTGATACCAAACATCTCATCTCAGGTTTCTCTTGCTGGAAAGTAAGAAGTGCAAAAAGAAAAACCCATTGCACAGGAATTTATGATGATGCAGCTTAGAAAATGACAGGGAATTGATCAGAGAAAAATTAGCTTCTAGAATTAGATACTAAAGTAATTAGTTATGTTAGAATCAGAATAATCCAGAATTAGATTCTAGAATAATTCCAGAATTAGAAGGATTTTCACAGTTCTGGCTATACTCACACTAACCTTGCACAGAACTCTCCTCATGACAGGACAAGCCCTGTGAGGTGGACTCAGGATCGAGCAGGACCTGCCTTTCTCTGGTGTTTAAGCATCGCTGGCTGCTGTTCTTTGGGAGAAGAGGGAAGATCCCTACTCATCAAACTCAGCTCAGAAGGAGCCCTTGCAACTCAAAAACGAGTCTCCTCCACCTCGTCATGCAAGGTCAGAGCTCTTTTGTCCAAGTTGCAGACCTGGACTTCAGACAGAGGCACAGAAGAAGTTTCTGGGGTCGCACAGGGCTCCTAAAAGTGAGTTGTAGTTTCCTGCTGATTAAACCAACCATTTTCCTAGGAGACCCTTCCAGGCCTTCTTTGGAGGATGTGTCTCTCTCTGCAAACTCAACAAAAGAGTCAGAGTGGAAATGGCTGGGAGCACAGGGAAAACAGGGAATCCATCTCCAGGATCCTTTTGCACTGGAAATACTCAATTCACTGGCATCTCATGGAATCACAGAATTGCAGAACATCCTGAGCTGAAAGGGACCCACAAGGATCATCAAAGTCCAACTTCTGCGCCTGCACAGGACAGCCCCAGGAATCTCCCCATGTATCTCTAGGTACTTAACCAATTACTGCAACAATCACAGAAATTAAATACATTGTAATATAAATACATGTACATAGAAATGCATATATAAATATAGTTACATGTATAAATGCACAAATGAATATGCATTATATGCAAAGATGTATATTTATAAAAATACATTTATATATGCATATACATACATTATATTGGTTTAGGGAAAAAAGATAAAGGCAACAGCTGCTGCTTCAAAAAAAGGAAAATAAAAACGCTGGAACAAATTTCTCAGACTCCTGTAGGGCTCTCTTTTACAGCAGCTCTCCCAGGCATAAAAAGAAATTTTTCCTGCCCTGGGTAGAAGGGCATATCAGCCCTCCAGCTCCTCTGTTACGTCATTTAATGCCTATTGCCTGGATTAATAGGCCTCTCAATTGAAAATACTTTTTGGAGCAGAACTTGGCTGCAGCTGTTTTCCTTTCTGGGGATCTCCTACAGTGCTCTATAAAGCAGCAGATTAAATACTGATGGAGCAGTGCTGGGAAATAGCAATTGTAGCCGTGGTGATTGTTCATACTTATGCCTAGACATTAGAGCTCGGCATCTGAGTGAGAGAATATTAGCTGAGATGATGGGGTCGTGCTTTGGTGTACCCAGGCTCATATTTAGGAGGTATAAATAGAGCAGCAAACACCTTCACAGGGCTAAAGGTACATTAATTATACTTTCTGTGACAGTCTCTGGTCTTGGTAGAGATACAACACACTGGGGATGCATCCTGGCCTTGAAAATCCAGGTGTTCAGTGGATTTCTTAACAGCAGAATGGTTTCTCTTTAAACAAAGCCATTTTGGGAGGTTCAATATATAATTGATCCTGTAATACATAATTTGGATCAGCATCACTGCTTCTCCTCATTCTCCTGAGGATACTTAGCAAAGTCTGATTTGTTTATAAGAGCCCTGGGTGAGAAGGTCTTGGAGAGAGGAATGTTATTCCCTTGCTCCTCATCCAAAGCCACAGGGCACAGGAGCTTTGTGAGTATGGGCAGTGCTGGTCAAACTCTGGTTTTTGTGAAGCACAGGAAGCCCAGCTGGCAGCAGCTGCTCTCTGTGTGTCCCCATGGCCTCACAACCCAGGAGCGGGGTGCAGTGCTGTGTGACCCCCAGGCTGAGGGGAAGCAGCATCATTCCCTCGTGATGCCAGAGCTGCAATCAGCAGGAGCCATGGATGGCAGGATGTTTCCCAGAGTGAGTTAAGCTGGAGGCTGACCCTCCTCTGAGGTGCTGATCTGTGTCATGGTCTGCCTTCCAGAGAGACCAGGATCATTTTCCCTGGGATTGCTTTGTTGGCTGGGTCTGGGGATGGAGGAGAGCAGATTTCCTTGTTCTCCTCCACCCATCTTGACCAGGCCCTTGGAATTGTTCCCTCATTACCTGAGATGTGGCTGTACCTGGCTATAACTGTCAGCACCATCAGCCTCAATTAGCACAAGGCTGTCTCATGACTATCAGCACAGGAGGGATTAGCAGGAGCTTCCAGACATCCATCCCTGGTCCAGGAAGTCCTTCCCGCTGCCATCTTTGTGTGCAGGTAGCCCCGAGATGTTCCACAACATTCTCCCCATCCCTGGAAGTGTCCAAGGTCAGGTTGGATGGGGCTTGGAGCAACCTGGAATAGGAGAAGGTGTCCCTGCCCATGGCAGAGGGTGGAACTGGATGATCTTGAAGATCCCTTCCAACCCAAACAATTCTATGATCGTATTTTCAATCACAGCCCAGATAGTGCTCCAAAGGGATATCCAGTAATGATACTGAGAGAGACTGGCCTGACACAGGTCACTCCTATTTTCTTGCAACCAACATCATGGAGCAGTGCTTAAAACACTGCAGCATCCTGGGCTTGGGAGTAATCTTAAACTCCCTGGGGACAGAATTGTCCTGAGAGGCAGCCTCACGTTTTACCTCAGGCTGAGAGGGGGCAGAATCACAGAAGCAGTGGTTTGGGTTGGGAGGGACCTTAAAGATCATCTCATTCCACCCACCCTGCCTTGGACAGGGCCACCTTCCCCTAGACCAGGTTACTCACATCTCCAACCAGCCTGGCCTTGAACACTTGAATGGAGCATCCACAACTTCTCTGGGCAATCTCTGGGCAGAGAAGATGTTTTTTACCTCTTCCAAACAACCTCTTGCATGGAAAGGTCACCAATCCCTGTCTGCTGCTATCCTAGAAACCAGCAGCTTGGGAGGAAGTAGCTGTCAAGGAGAGGAGTACAGTGGGAATCTGAGAGCAGATCCAATGCTAAACCCAGGCTTTCTAAAGCCTTATAAATGTCAGCCTTGTTTGTTTTCACGTAGGTGGTGGGAACAGAGCAAAGGCTGCTCTGTGTTACTTCAGCCTGACTAATGCTGCCAGAGCTGGGCTGGTGAGCTGCTGATGAAAATGTAACTCAACAGGTCTCTGACACCTCTAAACACCTCTCCCTGCTTCCCTGGAGGAAACCTGGATCTGAGGTCCGTAGGGATGATGTGAAATGGCAGCACAGGCGTCCCAGAGGGACGTGCAGCCAGAGGCTTGTAAGGGAAAGATGCAGAGGGAAGTTGTGATGCTGGCTGGAACGCAACTCTCAGGGGTGTAGGAAGCTTGACTAAACAGCTTTTCACTCCCTGTTCACTGCACTGAGGTCAGCCCCACACACACCCACAAAAACCAGGAGCCCCTGTTCAGCAGTGCCAGCCTGCCCCTCCCGGGAGCAGCTGGCAGGAGCCGTCAGGGTTTGAGGAGCAGCACCAGGATAATGGCACGAGTGCTGTTTTACTCCTAAATTATGCATCACCCCCAGCACAGGCTCCCAGCAGGTGTCTGTCTCCGAGCTGTACAAGGGCACTGTCAGCTCCACGCTTGTCACCAACCTGGAGCAGCTCAAGAGGAGATGGTCCCACCTCTCCTGGGTGCTCCCAGTCATTTCCAACATGAAGTCAGGTCAGCAAACTGAGGGCCACCACTGGAGGAGAAGCAGGGACCAGAACTGGTAACAACTGAGGGAAGGTGACCTCAGTGTGTTGTGGACAGGGCATGGTCAGAACTTTTTAAATCAATCAGAGCAGTCTCACCTATTTTATATCAAGCCATGTTTTGGTTTTTGAGACCAAAGAAGAGTTTTGCTTGGGTTTCTTTTTGCATAAGTAGCTTTACTGAGTCTCTGCTGGGTCGTGGTCTAGCTCTGCCAGGATTATATCGGCTTTTCTGCAGCAGAATCAATAAAGTTCTTTCCAGATTATTTTTTTTTTTTTTTCGGTCATGTGAGAAAGTGGGGACATCCAAAAAGAAGCTGAGCAGTGAAGTAGGAGAGTCACAGTGCTTTTGTGTTGGCTCCCTGAGGTCCATTTTGCGTGTGGATTACGACCTGTGGTCCCTTTACACAGCAGGACTGTGCTGGTTCAAAGCGTGGTGTGACTTACATGTGCCTCACTGGGAAAAAGGTCTTTTCTTATTGTGGCATATTCACCACTCTGGCATGAACCCATAAGTGCCCCATAAGTGGTAAAGACAGGGCTGAGGCTGAACTTATCTCCAGGGAGGGAGCAGAGCTGGAGAAGGGAATTTAGCGAAGCTCCTTTAATGTGGATGATGAATGCCTGACCTAAGGGGACAGACTGCAGCAAGTGACCTTTCCGACATCAGAACTCCTTCACCGCAGCCTGAATTATCCTGTGATCCTTGCAGGAAGGACCCTGGGATCTGTCATTCTGCATTCAAAGTGCCCGTTAAAGCCATCTGCCCCAGGCCTGACCCCGTTTGCTTTCCGATCCCAAATAGGTGCCGTGGTCATTTCTGGAGGATGGGGAGCACTGCCCTGACACACGCAGCCCACGCAAAACCTCTTTCCAAACATCCAACCCACATTCATTTTTTTTTTCTCCTTGGACTCTCCTTTTGAGTTGATCTTTCCAAAACACTGACCCAGTGACCCCATTCCCTCCCCCACCCCCTGGCCCTTCCCCCCAGTAGGTCTCCAATTAAATCCAAAATTGCCTCTGCACAAAAGCAGCTCTGTCAGCTCCATTCAGAGAGGAACAAGTGGCCTGAATAGCTCTGGGCGCATTGGAAACCGAGAAACAGTGTGGTCTTGTGTTAAAGTTGAATGGCGGCGAGGGGGGCGGGTGGAGGTTGAGGGGGAGCCGTGAATCAGTTAAAGTAATTATTGAGTCATTCAGGAGGCTGGGGATGGAGGAGGATTCTTCTCCAACAAAGCCCTGCGATAGACACATAAGGCATTTCACCCCTTAAGGAGGTCTTGGGCAGAAAGGGAAAGTATCAGGTATAAAGCTGTAATTTGTACAAGTCAGAGCTATTGTGACGCTCAAGCCTCTTGTTCCTCTTTCCAGATGGTTGATCTTGGACCTTGCTCTTCTTCACTTCACTTCTCCTTTCAATTCAAGGAGTCCAAAGGTCTAATTCAGTCCTTGTGGTGCAGGGGGGAACCGCTGAGGGTGTTTACACACATGGTGTGGACAAGGGACTCGATTGCTTTGCGTGTCCTGGTGTCGTCTCGGCGGTGACAGCCGCAGAAATGCTGTCAGGATCATTACACAAAAAGCTCCATCATTTGTCTGACAGTCCCTACTAATCTGACAGCCTCCTGAGCAAAGTACTCTGAGTGTAACCCAAACCCTAAAAATTGTCACCCATCAGCTCCGCGGGAAGGCCACGTCGGTGGACGTGTCAGTGCCATCCATCAAAAACCAACCCACGGGGACGGGGCCGGAGGAGACAGCGATTGAAAAGGCCAGGAGAGGAGCTCTCCAGCAGGAAGATGAGGCAGCAGTCCAGGAACAGCAGTGGCTTTCTGCAGAGGTTCCTCTGCTGCTGCAGGGCGTGTGTACCCCTCCCAAAGCAAGCTGTGATCCAGGGGCAGGGAAACAGGCCCTGTTACCCTGTCACAGACCGCGTTATCCCAGCAGCACCACAGCCACTGCAGGCCGCCTCGCTCGCCTCTCAGAACATCTCAAGACATTTCTGGACAAACCTTCAGAGAAGAGACTCCTGTTGATGCTATACCTGTCAGACCATATCACGCTGATCAATCAGAGAACACCAAAAGGACAAGATTTGTAGCAACAACTTATTTCCTCTACTCATTCCAGGTCAGGGAAGACTGTCCAAATGTCCTTTTTCAGTGTTTTGACTGTTCACACTAAAATGCAAGTCCTTAGTGAGTAGCCCACCTCAGGTAATGAACCGACACAATCTGTTTTTCTCCCTACTGAGAGATGAGGATTTCAGTATATTTATTAGTTATTTTCAGTGATTCTCCTGTTTTTTCCTTGGTGAATGTAATTATTTTTTCCAATGTCACAAATGGCAAGAGGAGCCATTTGGATGCCATGCTGATTATTGACATCAGCCAGAGCATTCACAGATTGCTGCTCCTGCTCCTTCTTGGGCAGTGTGTGACAGTCCTGCTGTCAGAAACGCTCTTGTGTGAGGGTAGGAACCAGTGCACATCAACTCTCCTCCCTCCCAGAATCTGTTTTTCCTGCCAATGAAATATTCACTGTGTTTGTTACTATTTATTCACACTGCAGTAGTTTCTACAAGTGTGGGCCACTCAACAGAAACAATTAATCTCCCATGCTCTGGGCACGTCTAGCTTGTAAGAGGTCAATAATAGATAATAAAAAAACCAAAATAATTACATATATGCTGGAGGTTTTTAAAAAATATGAGGAAATATTTATACAAGACCTGAGATTTTTTTTAGGATTTTGATAAGATTACCTCTTTCTCTCCCTTTAGGCTAAAAAGTCACAACTTTGCAGAGCTTTTCACTAGAAAATACCCTAAATATCAGCTGCATAACCTGCATACCCCCTAAGTACCAGAGCTGATAATGACCCCACTAAAATTCAGCATAAGGTGCCATAGAATGGTTTGGGTTGGAAGGGACCTTCAAGATCGCCCAGTGTGGATCCCATGGGCAAGGACACCTTCCACCAGACCAGGTTGCTCCAAGCCCCATCCAACCTGGCCTTGGACATCTGATTTCACACAGTCCTAGCAGGGAATTGGTTAAGTCCAGGAATATTTAATCTGTCTATTTTCGCTTGGGCAGGCCATGCTCATGTGTCTAAGATGCTCCCAAAGTGTGACATGGTTTGCAAAGGACTTACCCAGGTTTCCTTACAGCTCTGTGCTGTCAGTGCAAGAATTTTCTTTGATAATTCCAATTTTTTTTTTCACTCCTGGAAATTCCCTCTTGCTCCTCCACACAATATTGGGGCCCTTCTGCTCCACCTTTTCTTTCCCACATCTCTCTGCTCCCCAGGCTCACCTTGGCAGCTCGGGGTTGATCCCTCCCCTCTCACAATAATTAAATGTGCCACCAAAACCTGCTGAGTCACAATTTGGCACAGCCCAAGGCAGCGCCATCCCCTCGAAGATGCTTTTGGGATCCTTGCACGTGCGAATCTGTGACAGCAGGGACGTGCAAAGGCTGCCAAGGGACTTTTCACGGATCTCACACCGTACCTTCCTCACCAGGAACAGAGGTCACAGCAAAGCCAGGTTTTTGAGCAGAGCATTTCCTGGTTCATCCTGTGACCGGAACTGCCACGAGTGACAGCACCACGAGAGCCGATAAATCCTGGCTAAATCCACCAAAACGAGAACCGGCAGCACGGCTCAGGCTGGGCGCAGCTGAAAGCAAAGGTGCTTTACGCCATTCTTACAACAGGCAATTAGCCACAGACTGTTAATGACTTGGCTGGCCTTTGTGGGAACTGCTCCCAGGTGGAATCCGAGTCACTGGAGCCTGACTCGCCCCTGACAGAAATATTTTGTACCTCGAGCCCAGGACAGGCCCATTACCCTGGAGCTGAGCTTGCAGCCCCTGCAGCTCCTGCAGCTCTGCTTCCCTGCTGCAGGGAGATCCTGCAGGTGCTTAAGGAGCTGTGAAAGAAGTGTCACCTCCTGGCTGTGCCACCAAGCTGGAATGAGAGAGTCTGAGCGTTTTCTGACCTGCCAAATCCTCGATCACTCTGTTCATTGCTTGTCTTTGGCACAGCAGAGGCAAAACAGGGTTCAGATCTCATCAGCTCAAGGACCTTAGTGAGCTTGTTGCTCTAAATCAGTCATGGGTGTGTTTGTTAAGTACCTGATGGAACGGAGTAGAGTTTTAGCCGTGGCTTTTAAGCCCTTCCATTACACTTTAAAAGTCCTTCCTTTTACAACCCTTTTCTCCATCCTCTATAAAGAGAAGGGCAGGTTTACAACATCCATCACAGTTAACAGGGTGAAATAGGGCAGGGGAGTTGATACTTCCAATTGTGCAGGAGCCAATTAAGGTTTTTAAGCAGAACATTCAAGTCATAAGACACTTATCATCCTTCTGGAACCCATCCTGGAGCAGTTACCTTCTATTTTCCCAGCTTTACTTCTCTTCCTGCTTGGATCCACCTTCATTTCCCTCTAGGCTGTTCCTCCCCTCCTATGAGCTTGATGTGAATCTAAAATATCATCTTCCAGACCCGGAGAAGAATCACAGAATCACAGAATCATTACTTAGGAAAAGACCTCTGAGATCACTGAGTCCAGCATTTGACTGATCCCCACCTTCTCAGCCAGCCCAGAGCACTGAGTGCCACATCCAGTCGTTCCATGAACACTTCCAGGGATTCTGACTCCACCACCTCCCCGGACAGCCCCTTCCAAAGCCTGACCACCCCTTCCATGAATAAATTCTTCCCGATGTCCAACTAAACCTTCCCTGGCACAGTCTGAGGATACATCCTCTCGTCCTGATGAACGGCTTTAGTCTAAAAGGATGGAAAAAATAAAAACACTGGGGTTTTTCTCTCTTTTTTCTCCATTTCCAGAATTGTTTCATGATTCTCTTGAAGTCGTACGTGAGGCACAGAGGAAAGAGGCAGAGTGGGCAGCCCTTGTCAAGGTAAGTGAAATACATTGCTCCTCTGCAAGGTACCAGCTGAGTGTATCATTACCAGCAGTGGTAATAAAAACTGCAGCTCTCTCTCACCTGAAGGGGATTTGAGTCACTGACATTTTAATTAACAAGGTTCCCGTCTCCCAGCATCAAGTCTGCAGCCTGCACAACTTCTCCTTGCTGGAATGGATGGAGGTGTGCTTTGCCAGGATGATTCCATGTGGAATGGTGTGTCCTGGGCACTGGGGACTCGTCCCAGGAAGAGCCACACCTGGAAGATGATGATCATTCCTGTTTTAGGAGCAAGAAATCCAGAGGAAGGAGCTGGCAGAAATCAGGCTGAGGGCAGCCAGTCCACACAAGCCACAAAGAACGGTCACCAAACCCTTGAGTTTCTCAAAATTTATAAACCTGGAAACAAGTGAGTGGATGGGAAGCTTTAAAGAGATGAAACTGGGGGCAAAGCCTGTCACAAAAATCTGGTAAAGGTCATGAGATTGTAAATTACTCCAGAACACAACCAGAAATCTCTCTGAAATCTTTCTTCACAGCCTGGCCAACACCTATGTTCTGTCTGTCACACAGGGGAAGCAAGAAATATCTCCCCTTTTTCTCCCCTGACATTTATGGAGGTTAAAAATGGCACCAAAAATGGATGAAACCCACTCTTTTTTGCTGCTCAAGACAAGAAATCTTTGATGGAAGAAGGAACTGGTAGATGGCTGATGGCTGGAAGATGGCCAAGGAGAGAAGAGGTGAAGGTGGGTTTGGTTCTGATAGAAAAGCCTATAGTCAAAGAAAAGAGAGAACAGGGATATTCCCAGGATTCATGCTGGAAGAGCGGAAAGAAAGGTGGGGTTTGAACAGGTGTTGCCAGGAACCAAATTATATCCAGCCCCTCTGCCAACCTGGCTGGCACATGTACCAACCACGACCTTCACCCACCATTCCCATCAGTGTTCCATGGACAAAACCTGGCATTAGCTCATGACATGGAGCACAAATCAGAATTCAGAATGGAAATAAAACGTCTTTGTGTGTGTTCTAAACTGTGATAACAGATCACAGAAGGGGCAGATGCTTCTCTGTCACTGGAAAATGTTAAATTGGACTGGATCTAATTCTCCTGCTCGGTCTGAGTTAGGGACTGTTTCGGAAACTGCTGAGTGCAGCTCCCTGCTCTGCTCCACACAGATGGCAGATCCTCATGTTCCCTCCCGGCTTTGAAATGGTTTTGTGGAGTGAAGCCTCGGGGGTCCTCTGTTCTCTGCACTGCCCAGCAGCACGGAGCACAAAACATCTTAAAACCACCTTTATATGGTATGTATTTGGTTAGGGAATCTCTTCAGCCAGAAATGATCCCAGGTTAAATTTAGCAAAGTAGTTGGAGTGCTGAGCACCCCTAAAATATAGATCCTAGAATCACGAAATGGTTTGGGTTGGAAAAGACCTTAAAGCTCATCCAGTTCCGAACCCCTGCCATGGACAGGGCCACCTTCCACCAGACCAGGTTGCTCCAAGCCCCCTCCAGCCTGAACGTGATGGAAATAAGGACATGAGATCCCATCCTCCAAACTCATTTATTTTGAAAGTCAGCCCAAGCAGCCATAAGACAGAAGTTGAGCTCTGCAGCCTCTCAGGGTGTGGATGAGATCTGAGACTGCCCTTTGTCTGCCTCCTGAGAGTCACAAACCCCTTTTCTGACTCCAATATAAACCTGCACAGCTCTTTCATAACAGCACATTTGCCTCTGGGTATTACCTTGTCTCGACACAATCCATTTTTAAACACCAAAGCTGCCAGTTGGCGCAGGGTTGACTTGTGTGTCTGAAAACCAAATGGTTCTTCGAAAATCGACAGAATTATATTTACAAGAGCAGTTACTCCATCAGCACTGTCAAATTAATTTTTCAGGGCGATCTTTTTGACGAACAGCTTTTCTTTCCTCGCTTTCTGTCACAAGGGTCACCTCTGAACTCTGTTTCGTCACAGTTCATTTATAACCACCTTTAAAATAATTATAACTTATCTGTTTTCTTTTTTCCTCCCCTAAAACTTAACTTCATGCATCATGTTGGAATGCACTGACCACCAGCTGATTATTTGGATGCCTCTTTTGGAAGTAGAGTTTTCTGCAAAAACTTCCCTTTGCAAGTTTCACACAAGCAGCAAATCCTGTTTGATCTTTGAGGACCATTCGGATTTTTTAGAAAAAAAATTGGTTTCTGCTCAAACACTAATATTATTTGGTTTTGAGGCACAACAAGGCAATTTCAGCTCCTTAACAGAGATGAAGAGAGAATCCCACGTGGGTTTTGGCAATGTCTTGTGTAGGCAGTGGTGGCGAGTGTGACTTATGGGACCAAGGCACTCTTGTCACCGGGTCCATTGCCTTCCTCCTCAAGAATATCACAGCCAAACACACCCAAAACACCTGGAACTGTTGATCCTTGGATGCTATCCGTGGCCAAACCCATTTTTTCCCACATCTAGCCCACTGATCACAAAGTGGTGACCTTGGGATGGAAGTCTGGATAAAATCCCACACAGGTATCACAGGGAGGCAGGAGTGGAAGGTGAAAGCAAACCAGTTTTGGTGTGTCCTTTCCAACTTCCTAAACATCTGAAGGAGCCTGTTTTCCCAAACCATTCCTCTATTTCATATCTGAAGTCTATGTATAAATAGAAAGAGAACTGAGCATTGTTGGCATAACAACAAGTAAAATAAGGGGAAAAGAGTGAAGGTAAATAAATACAGTGATAAAACTTCTGTAAGTTCACAGGACTATCGCATCTATTCTCTGCATCATCCAGTGGTTCCTGCATTGAGCTAAATGACTTGAAGCTGAGCTAGGACCTGTCTTTCAGAACCTCAGGCAGCTCGGATTTACACATTTTGGGCAACAGAAAATCCACCACTTCCCTTGGGGAGCTGCTGTAGCAGTTAATTAATTTTTGCTGTTAAAAAAAATGTTTGCTGTGGTTCCAATTTGAATTTGTCTGCGCTGCTGCAAGGAAGGATTTCGCCAAGACTGTTAGGAGTTGCTGGCACTTGCACTCCACCTTCATAAGATCTTCAAACACTTGATAAACGTTCGAGAAACCTCACAACATCCCCGTGAGACACAGAAATGTAATTACCTGAGCGCGCTCCACGGGTGAGAACAAAGGGAGAGAGGGATTGAAATTCTACTCAGGGAAAGCTGGGAGGTGAATCAGGTGGGATTCCCAGGAATGACAGCTGCCACCTCCATCCCCTGCTCCGTGACACCGTGTCCTGCATCCATGCTGGAGGGACAGTCACAGCTGTGTGTCCCTCACAACCCAAAACAACCCAAAGGGGGGATCTCAGCAGGGAGAACTGAGGCCACCAGGAGCAGCCAGGTTAGATCCCTCTTTTCTCTGATCCTGGAATCTTGCACAGGATCCCTTTATGTTGTGAAGTTTGAGATTAGGAAATATTTAATGGAGAGTCTGGCTTCTCTTTCCCGCACCCAGCAAGGAACACAGAAGTTTCTTTAAAAATACTGGCAGTTTCCAGGATATCTCACTCAGGTTTGTAATTCCCTCAAGTCCCTTAACAAACCCCTCATCCCTGCTCCATGTTAGCCACTCACTCAGCCAGTGACTGGCACTTTTTTGTCTCCATGAGCATTTTCTCCACTGCTCAGCCTCCAATGTCACCCCCTCTTCTCAAATGGGATTATATGACATGGTTGGCTTGATGACCTAGAAGGTCCCTTCCAGCTTTATGTTGTAGTAGAATATTAATGACTCTGCTAATTCAGAGCTGTCTGACCTCCACTCTGCACAGCCACAAGCAAGCTGATCCCTCTCTCATTATAGCTGTCGTGTTCTCAAATAACCTGTTCATGTAAAATGCATGCCCGGTTTTCTCCCTCTCCCTGCACTACAGCGATTTCTCGCTACCCAAAAAAAAACCAGGCACTTGCTCTGATTATCTTCACCGCAACCCTCTGCAAAACGTTTTGGAGGTTATTTCCTTTTTTTATTCCAAAACGAGGGAAATAACTACGAAATAAACAGAGTTCTTGGTGGGAAATAATTGGACTTAAAATCTGGAAGGAATCTAATGGGATTCATTTATCTCATATACCCCCCACATCCCAACTAATGCAAGCAAGGGCTCGATGAGCTGTTGGGGAAGGAAAGAGGCTGTTCCTGGTCCTGCAGATAAGGATGGCTCCTGCTCGCCTTCCAGAATGCACTTTCCTGCCTGCCACCTTGGAAGCTCAACCAATTTTGGCAATTCCAGGGATCTCTGTGCCTCACGTGCAGCAGAAACATCAGGAAATCACCTGGAGGTCTCCTTGCAGCACTCAATGAATGCCCAAAAGGGTGGAAAAGGGGGAAAAGTTCATGGTCATGGTCCAGTGCCACCTCTGAAGAGCAGTGCAGGTACCCTAAGGGCTTTTCTTTAACTCTGAGGAGTTTGGAACAGACCCAGAAACTCTCAGCTCCTTGTTAGACCTCGTAGGGTGATCCAAGAATCAGATTGGTAGAGCATGACCACAAAAATGTGCTGTAGAGACATGGAAAACTCTTCACTTTGCCTAAAGATCTCACAGAAAATGCATTCACAGAGTTGCTACATGGAATTATTAATAACAATAATAATAATAACAGA
Source organism: Pomatostomus ruficeps (assembly GCA_013400735.1). Lineage (NCBI taxonomy): Eukaryota > Metazoa > Chordata > Aves > Passeriformes > Timaliidae > Pomatostomus > Pomatostomus ruficeps. The sequence goes on along the minus strand of VYZT01041630.1, from coordinate 8,109 downwards.
TTTTTTAAAGACTTGTGAGTAGATTTTAAGAATGCAAATTTTACGCCTTACAGATTCAGGCCTTTAGCCAAAATTAGGCCAAAAAAAGAGACGTCAGGAGAATAGGAATTAAAGATATGGGCGAGTGTGGGAGGAAAAAACAACCTACCACCTCTCGCACACAGCAATATCAGATTGATTCATATTTCAGAATGGGCTGGAAGTTAGATTTGGTCTGACCAAGGACAACAACTATTTGCAGCGATACAACAGACTGTAAATCTCGTCTCAGAGGCTGGACAACGGGCGATTTCTTCCCTGGAGCTGTGTTCTGCTGTCACCGGACTCCTGCTCGTGCTGAAGTCCCCACTTGCAGGTGAAATAAACCCCTCATTTCCTTGCAACTTAATATCTGATGCTTGGGAAAGATTTACTCCCACCAGGCTGGCCATCTGTTATCCTTCCTTAGTCTCTTCAAACTTCTAAAGATATCAGTGATTTTCCTCCCTGTCTGTCAATTTTTGTAGAAACGATCCTGCCTTTGCATTTCTCTCCTGAACTATTTCTATTACATTATTGTACTTCCTTTGTTGCGCTTCGTGATTAATATTCTCATTAAAATCTCTTTCACAGGCAGCTCTGTGGCGTATTCTGATTTTCTGGAGCTCGTTCCTTAAACATCTCCAGTTCCAAGCTCATGTCTAGTCAACATCTGCCGCTTGCCAAGAGTCTAAAACCAGAAAAGTCTTGTACAAACCCAGACGTTTTGCAGATCACAGGGAAATCTCAGAGGAAGCCCAACTGGGAAGCCACATGTCCTGACAGATATTATTTTACAATGTGCATAAATCCTCATCCCATTGCAGGATGCAAGTCTTCGCTAAAGAGGATAGAGACAGATTTTTTTTTTAAAAAAATCAGAATATTAAAAAAAATCAGAATTTTAAAAAAAATCTTAGAAATTTAGTCCCTGTTTTATTGGAACGGTGGAAGCCTGAGCTCTTTCCGTGCCAAGGGAGTTGGAACAACACTGGGAAAGATCTGCAGGAACCAATTGACTGCTAGAGATGAACGATTTGGATAAGTGAAAGGTCCTCTTCATTTCTTTCCAACCGTGATCGGAGGGCGAAAACCACCGAAGAACAACAAACTCCCCGAGTGAAAGACCTGCTGATCAACAGGGAGGCATCGAGCACAATATTTTGTTTTAGTGAAATATTTGGCATGTCCTTCCGCGATCACTGCCAGAGCTTGGGAGAGAACGGTGGCAATGGACTATAATTAGCTGTGATAACTCCTTACAATAACAACCATATTCTGCTTTGAATTATTCATGGCCCACTGCGTTATTTATGGCAATTCCAGCCTTTCTTTTCCTCTGGTAATGTGGGGTGGTTACGTTTTGGGTATTTCTCTTTTTTATTTTTCTTTTCTATTTTGCCAGACACAATGGATTTAATTGCTAAGCGCGGGAATAAATAAATAAATAAGAGTCAGAAAAAGAAAAAAAAAAAAAGGAAAGTTTTCAGCAAGAATCAAGTTCTCATTCGCAGCTGGGGATGAGGAGGGAGCAACAGGCTGTGGATTTCTGTGCTCTTCATCGGCTCCGCGCGTTTCTGACTACGCAGGATGTGGACTGCCTGACTGGGAGCAAGGAGGGGCTGTTTCTTTGGGAAGAGCCGGGCTCCTCAGCTTTCCGAGCACGATTTCTCACCGAGCAGATGGAGGGATTCAGCTCCCCCCCAAGGTTCCCCAAATGAAGCACCCGCGGAAGCGCTTGGTCAATGTTCTGCGTCTGACTGATGTCTCTACTCCCAGAAAATTGACCCAACGGCCGGGATTTTTCTCTTTTTATCCTGAGAGATGCATTGTTTAGTTAAGTTCCAGCTAGCAAAAGAGACGAGGGAGGTATTACGCATTAAAAATTAATTTACATTGGCAGCCCGAGATAATGAAGTTCTCTGCTCGCAGAACAAGCACAGGCAGGCACTTAAGGGCTGCTGCTTCGGTTTCCTGTTGCTCCACCTTCCATCCCTGTCCTTAGGAGACAAATTCCTGGGAGATGATGAGGCCTCTGCCTTCCTGAAAGGAATTCTACTTCCCTTTTGGCTAGAAAAGGATCAGTCCTCCAGGAATGAAAGCTCTGATCCAGAAAATCGGAGAAATAACCTCACTTTCCTGTAACATCAGGAGGTTTTAAGGAAAACAAAGCAGATTGCAAACCTGATCTGAAGCAGACTGATGTTCACAGCGAAGTTTCTTCGTCCTATTCAATGGCCATGATTATCTTAGAATTATTTCAGCCCTGGAAGTGTTCAAGGCCAGGTTGGACAGGGCTTGGAGCAGCCTGGGATGGTGGAAGGTGTCCCTGCCCATGGCAGAGGGGTGGGACTGGATGAGCTTTAAGATCCCTTCCAACCCAAACTGTTCCAGGATTCTTTGGGGACCTTTAACGGTCATAATCCAACACCCAAATGTTGGGGATTTGTGGGGATCTAAGACCAAGAATTAATGATATTTATTTCTGAAGATAGCCCTCTACCAATAAAAACTTCTTATCAACAAAATCCTATTTTCACCAAGATTTAGAACATCTGTTTCAAAGGTTCTCTGCACCCAGATTTTACAACCACTGGCCCTTCGCAGCAGCTCCCACACGGAGCTGTTCTGAACTGAAATGTTACTTTCCAAGATGTGAAGCAATCCCCACTTTGCATCAGAGGTTGGAAATATTTCTTCTCACCACATCCTCCCTGAAGAAAAACGGCTACATATCTCCCAAAAGCAAACGAGAGTAATCCAACAGTCATGTGAATTAATTAATTAATAGATAACTTGTTAAGAGGCTGATGGAGGAGCTGCTATCTCAGCCACTGATACATGGCATGAAGCTCTGTGCTGTACAAAAGCTCACTGTGCACATTCTTTACGAATTATCCTTTACCAGAGCAGAGGAAGGGCACTGATAACACCGATCACAGAGCCACAGAATGGTTTGGGTTGGAAAGAACCTTTGAAATCATCTCATTCCACACCCCTGCCATGGGCAGGGACACCTCCCACTATCCCAGGGTGCTCCAAGCTCCATCCAACCTGGCCTTGGACACTTCCAAGGATGGGGCATCCACAGTTTCTCTAAGCAACCTGTGCCAGGGCCTCACCAGCCTCACAGGGAAGAATTTCTTCCTAATTTCCAGTCTAAACCTGCTCTCTTCTGAAGCCATTCCCCCTTTCCCTGTCATTCCAGGCACTTGTAAATACTCTCTCCCCATCTTTCCTGCTGGCTCCCTTCAGGTCCTGGAAGGCCACAATAAGGTCATCCCAAAGCCTTCTCTTCTCCAGGCTGAACAATCCCAGTTCTCTCAGCCTTTCCTCACAGCAGAGCTGCTCCATCCCTCTGATCATCTTGATGTCTCCTCTGGACTCTCTCCAGCAGCTCCAGGTCCTTCCTGTGCTGGGCCCAGGGCCAGGGAAGCTCTGCAGGTGGGGTCTCACCTGAGCAGAGCAGGGCAGAGCAGAGGGGCAGAATCCCCTTCCTCCCCTGCTGCCCATGCTGAGGGATCAGCCCAGGACACCTTTGATTATTTGGGTTATTTTTGGCTGGTTCATGCCCAGCCTCTTTACCCCCAGCACGCCCAAGTCCTTCTCTGAGAGCCCAAGAGCGTTATTGGGTGTTGGATTTCTGGACGCTTTAAAGTCAAACAACAGCAGAAGATATTTGGCACTGAACGACCTTGCACAAAACTTGGCTTTGAGTTCTGCCAGCTCCAGAGGTGATCTCTGTGTGCCCTGGAGACCGAGAGAGGACGGACACCATGTTCCACCAACAAAGGCTCTGCCTTGGGTTTATGATGCATTTCAAAACCACTCTTGTGGTTGCATAACACTGCCCTGAGACTTGCCCCCTATGGTGGGAAAAAACCCACCCCTCAAGGGATCCTTCCAGGTTTCCCTGACATTGAAAAGCGGTGGCCTGGCACTTCAAGTGAGACGGAAAGGTGAAATTCCGTGGGAGAAGGAGGGTGAGGAAGTCACAAGAGCGCATCTTTGGGAGAGCTCCCTGTTCTCACCCATGCAGAGGGCGTGTGAGTCGCTGGCGCACGGTCTGCGGAGCTGACTGTGCAGCTTTCACCTCCACTGCTGCGCCTCTCCACCCGCAGCAACTGGGGCAGAGGACACATTCAATAGCTGCTGAATATAATTAAGTCTAATTGCAAAGTTAATTGTTGAGGAGAAGGGGAAGGGGGGGAGAAAAACAAACAGCGTGAAGCTAAGTGAGGATATCAGAGCTCAGCAGTCTGATACCCTCAAGACAGAAGTGGAATTTGGCTTCCTTGCCCCATATTCGCTGCATCCTCCTCGGTGTGTGTCTGCCGCTCCTTGCTTCCCTGAACGAACACCAGGGAGTGCCAAACCCCTCTCTCCCCGGAAAGGATCAGCTCCGTTAGCAATTAAAGCACCGAACATCTCTGCAGAATTCCCTTGAAAACTTGTTCAGGCTGGGACTCAAGGAGAACCAGGGCATCTCGGTAGTAGGAGGACATTTTTTTGACTGCACGACAAGCCTGGCTGTCCGTGGTTATATTCCCAGACGATATCCATTGCTGGAGGTTCATTGAGTAGGACAGAGCCGTTCTGCTGCTACAGCTGCCGAGTTATCCCTCAGACGCTGCTTCATTCAGAAATCAAGCCTGAAATCTTCCCAAACCTGACCTACTCTGACAACTCAGGGCCTCCTGTCTGAAGGAACGTCCCTGGGGATATGTTAAGCGTCCAGGGTGCTTGGAGACATAGAAAGGAATGAAAAGATTTGTTTGCTCTCACTGCTGACAGGCTCAGGGAAGGGATATCCATCCCTCAGGGCTCAAGTTCAGCACAGAACCTTTAGAGATCGGGGTGGGATGTGCTGTCTGTCCGTGAAGGGACCCACTGTGGCCACCGTCAGAGGTGGGATGCCAGCCCACCTGGGCTTTTGCAGGGGTCCAGCCTGGGACTGGAGACCTGAAGGGCTACAGGGCATCCAGCTCGCTGATTCTGGTAGTGAACAGACCCTGGAGGCACTTTCCAACCCTGAAAGAATCTGTGCCAGGCAGGGAATGCTGGGAATTAAAGGGCCTGTGATATGGCAGCACAACCATCCCCAGCCAGCCACTGTCCTGTGACGCAACATTAAATATCAATTTGCAGCTGGAGTGAATTTCCTGTTCAGTCAGGGGAGTTTCTTCTCCGCCCCACGTTCCGTGCAATTTTGGTGTTTCCCAATGCAAAGAGCCAAAAGGAAGGAAGGAGGGAAAAGTTTCTCAGTCATCTCTTTTATAAAAAAAAACCCCAAATCAGGAGAAATGAAGGCCCAGCCCCTGGAAGGTGCCCATCAGTCAGATTTCTCTTGTGTTTGTCACAGTCAGCCACACTTCACCTGTGCTGGGTGATGCCAGGGAGACTCACACGTGTCTGTGGGCACAGGTCGGGTGCTGAGAACTGGTGCAATGACCTGGGACAAAGAGCTGGGATTCCTCATCCTCTGAGCTGTCACAGGAGGACAAAACCTCTTCTGAATCCAAACCCTAGGTCCTCCCAGGGGCGTCTTTGCATGGAACAGCAGCAACAGGCCCCAAAAAGTCATCCAAAGATATTTTTTGACCACAGCTCTGTCACTGAGCTCACAGATCACAGAAGAAGTGCAGAGAAAGGTCTTCCCACCGAGGCCGAGCAAACCAAACCCTTTTTTCCTCACCATATACAAGCAAGAATCACAAGATTGTTGTACCAGCACCAAGGATGCCAGGGATTTGCATTGGGAAACGTGGAAAAAAGCCAGGTGGTTTTGTTGAGGAAGAGGGTTCTTTGATTGCCAGCAAGTGTTATTTTTTTTTCTGTTTTAATGTAATCAGCAGGGAAGCAGGGTGAGAGGGATGAAGGAAATCCAGCTGTTGCCATGGCAGCCTCTAGCTGGCCATCTCCCACATCCCTCGGGTTGCTCGCTGCTGCTTCCCTCCAGTGCCAGCTGCTGGTTTTGGATCAGAGGAGTTTTCCTGCTGGGGGTGGCAGGGAGGGAGTGGTGAGCAAAGCAGGGCAGAGAAGGGATCAGAAATCTTGGGAAGGGAGAAGGAAGGATCACAAGAGAGTGGGTGAGGACGGACCGTGAGGAGTGAAGGTGAGCACAGTGATGGATGGAAGGGAAGAGTTTAAAGGCAGAAACAGCATTTTCCTGGTGGAGATCCCAGGCAGAGACCTGGAAACTCATCTGATTCGGACTGACACTCACCCCAAACTGCTGGAATTTCCCCAGCCACAAGAGCCCCTTGAAAACTACTCCACTCCTTTCCCTCTAAACCCATCTCCTGGCTTCTGCCACAAATAGCAGCGCTGCTCTCCGAGTTCAGGCTCCAAGTTTAGTCTCCGTCACGTTCAAGATCTTAATGCAGCCCAGACGTTAAAAATTCATGTTCTGGCAGTTCCCATTTTCACAAGGGCCTGTTGGAACTAATGACGCCGCCTCGGCGAGCACTCATAAGTTAATCATGCACTCTCCCTTCTCACTCCCCTGAAGATGGCAGCAAGGAAGTTGTGCTCACAAACTTTGAGCATTTGTGGCCCTTGTTTGAGACAATTTTTCATTCCTCTGCAGGACTGAGCCAACTCCTTGCTGAACTCTCCAGGCAGGAGATGTGAGGAGCTCATAGAGGCGTTTTTGGGACCAAGTGACAAAGACTGGCAAGGAATTTTCTACTTTCCTTGGTACTAAAAGGGAAAATATATTCAAAGGTTAAAATTCACGGCCTTCCCTACAGCTGACACAATGCAGCTATGGAGGGTCCAGTAAGAGTTTGCTCCACGCACCACAGGAACCCTCAAAAAACAGAAGTTTCCTTAGAAGAAAACCCCAACAAGCTCCAAAACCCCCATGCACGACGTTAAAGCAGGAAGAGGAAGGATGGGTTTTGTTTAAAAATCCTATGACTGGGCCACAGAAATGATTTTTTTTTTTTTAATAAAAATGCCACAGTGGCCCTAAACTGACCACATTTACCACCACTAAGGAAAAGCTGACCTGGTGAGTAGTGTTGGTTTGGATAAGGGCAAGACTGACCAAGCAGGCACCTGCCAGAAGTTCTGGTGTCACTCTGAGGATGGGCAGCTCATCTCATAACCGATCTAAAACCCCTCAGATCACTGATTTTTGGCTAGACTGGTGTTTTTGAACACAGTGATGGGGGCAGGCACTGAGATTGATGTGAACCCAGTGGCGAGGCAAGAAATCCACCAAGAACTTCCTTTTGTTCAAGGTTTGCACTTTACAGGACGGGAAAGGATCAGTCCAGGTATCAGGAACACTGAAGTGGGACAGGACTTGCAGGGTCCCATTTAATGGGTTCTTCCAGCCCAGGGGAAGATTTATTTCACCCTGATTAAACAATTCACGGAGTTGTTAAGGTTGGAAAAGACCTCTAAGAGCACTGCCAGGTCCACCACTAAATCGTGTCTTTAAGCACCGTATCTGTGGGGTTTTTTTGACACTTGACTTCCCTGGGCAACCTGGTCCAATGCTTGACCACCCTTTGAGTGAAGGAATTTTTCCCAATATCCAACCTGAACTTCCCCGACACAATTTCAGGCAAAGGGCCAGTCCTGGGAAGCCCTTTGCATTTCTCTCATTTTTCACTATTGGCAGCACAACTTCTTCACCCTCCTAACGAAGATTGCAGATCCATCCTGTCCATGGACAATAAAAACACTTTCTCCCAACTATTTCACCCATGCTCTTCCTTTCAGCCCCAGAATATTTTCTCTTCACAATCCCATCTTTGATCAAGCTCTGGTGTCTGGTGGCCCGAGTATTGAGATGTGCAGGTGCTTTTTGATCCTGTTCTCGGGCTTTGGCTGAGATCGAGGTGCACATGGGAGGTCAGACAATCTGATCAGATATCACAGCTTCCTCACAGACATGGCAGGGCAGAGATTTGTTGTTCTTTCCCCAAGAATCAAGAAAAGTTCCTCCTCTTTCCCTCCCCAAATCAAGTTACAAATGGAGCTTTCAGTCCTTGCTCCTCTTTCCCTTCTCCTCCACCTTGGGTTGCCACTTTCCAAACTTTCCAACTTTATCCACGGCATTTTCTAGGATATTTTTTT
>VYZT01041628.1:105469-117150 GCA_013400735.1 Pomatostomus ruficeps | reverse complement strand
CTCCACACGAACACGGACGGGCTGGGGAAGGCTCCTGGCCCCAGCCGTGCCGGGCACCACGGCTCGGAGAAGCGGCACGGGCGGCTTTGAGCACTGAAGGAACGGCGGCAGCATCACGGCCACTGCTCCATCAGCGAGGGAACATAACCCATAAACACAGATTTCTTGCGTCAAATCTTGGTCCTACAGAACTGGAAGAGCTTAGCTACCTATTTTAGTGGTTTCTGATTCAAAAATACCGTTTTCCAACCATTTTCGTTGTACTGAGATAGAATTTAGGCTGAACTGACTGGCAGTGCCTGGTGAGACGGCTTTTTTCCCTATTCATTGTCAGAAAAGGAATCCCTGTTCTTGGAAAACAAGTTTGGAATCCAGAAGGGAACAACTTAAAAGTAAAGATGCCAGATGAATTATTCTATTCAAGCCTTAAACGCAAATACCAGTAAATTAATCATTAAATGCAATATCAAAGCCCTAAGTAATTAATCTAACAAAACCCAGCTTTGGTATAAGCAAAAAAAAAAAAAATCACTTGTGTATCATTTTCATTTTCTTTAAAATTATCATATACATGATGTATAAACATAGAAAGCTAATATTTGCTTTATGCCATTCCTAGGGACTTAAATTCACATTCCACTTCATTTTAAGAATCAGTGTATTTGCTATAAATGATCTTGATCTTTATATATAAACATATTTATTTTATAAAAGTTTTAATTGCTGCTCAAATAAGTACACCACAAAGTAAACGGCAATAAGAAAAGTTATTTACACGAATTCCAGGACGTTGGTATTGATGACTCAACAGGAACAACAAGGAAACCCTGCTGAATGCCTTCAAGTGCTATTGTTTCCAACTTTGAAGACTGGCTAAAATTCTTTCACTCTAAATAAGAGAGTCATGATAAAAGTTCAAAATATTGCCAAGAATTAAAGTTAAAAATGTTAATAAACAGTGACTTATTCTGGTGAAATCAAGTCTAAACTGACTATGTGTCTCATAGTAGGCCTTCCATGGGGGCAGTTCCAGGGGTGCTCAATCTCACCCATATGGGTGATCAGTTTTCTCATTTCCTGCACATTCAGCGCAGTTCCAATCATCACCTGCAAGTAAAGAAAAAAAAAATAATTATTTCCTTTTTCCATTTGCCAGCTGACACAGACCAGAGCAGTACTTCAGCTACTACAGTAAATAAATTCTGTGCAAGGCATTAAAAGCAAAAAAACCCCTACCAGACAATCAGGAGACAAACCACAGCTAACATGGTGCACGAGTGCATTCATTTGGAACTCAATAAAAAACTAGCAGAAATACTTCCCAAGTTACACCAGATTAAAACATGAGGAACAGAAGGCAGGCTATTTGCTGCTGACACTCAGCAGTAATTAAACTTGCCCTGAGACACACAAGCAGATACAGCCTCCTACACGACATCAGGAAACGTGGTATTTATTTGTCTGAACACAAACATCAAGGGCAGTACTTACAGACTTTCTGCAAGCTCGAGAAGCAAACATCTGTCTGACCCTGGAGGGCCTGCACATCACTCCAGGGCAGTCACTCAGCATGAAGATCAGCTCATCTATGTCTTGTGGACCAAAAGTCCAGTTTTTGCTTGTTGGCAACGATACCAATTTAACTCTTTGAGTTACAGGAGCTGGAAGGTTTGCAACGATAATAAAGAAACAGAGAAATACAGGAAATTACTTTTTCTTGAGAGAAAAACGGAGAAACTACTTTAAAACATCCCATACACAATAATGCATCTTATTTCAAAGTTTTTGATAACACCCAAGGAAATTTTTGCATAATAAATAAGATTAAACCTTTGAACTCTTTTACTTCCAGCAATTCTGGTCCAAACTCACCGTTTTCATTTATGACAAAATCAAACCCATTTTTTCTGAATATTTCCAGGTTTTCAATCAATACCGTTTCATTTACTGCTGTTAAATTGAGATTTTGAGGCCTGAAAGAGAGAGAAAAAGATGGTATTGCACGGGTACACAGTGCAGAGCACTGAAGACAGATTTCAGAAGCAACCCAGAGATACTTAATACAGAGCTCTGTAGCAAAACTTTTCACTCTGCTTTGTTAAAAAAAAAAAACAAACCACCTCACTACTGAACAGTTACTTCCAAGTGTTACTCAGCAGAATGAAGTCAGTTGGGCAGCATTCCTTGCTGCAGGAACAGTCTCCAATATCCTGCAAACTGTGGGTTGATATGAAAGCCCACTGGGAAGCCTGTTTGACCACTGACTTGCTGCATAGCTACAACTGCATCCATGGAATTTATGGTTCATGTGAGGATCGACTCTTTGAAAAACAGAATATAAAAACCACTTTAGTCTCAAGTGCTCTGAATATATGAAATGCTACAAAAATACAAATCATAGATATCCTCCTGAAACACTGAATTCAACTTAAAAATGTTATTGTCAAAACACTGAAAATACTTACACTATCAGCTTCTGACCTTGGAGAACAGTGTGTTGTTGCAGCATCTCAAAGTTGTATTTCTCATCAGTAGCATGTTGGTCAATTATGAAAAGATCAGAATTCAACTTTGCTATTATAAACCCTAAATTGAACTGGCCAATGATTTCCATTTTTGCAAACATTTCTTTACTGTATACAAAAAATACAAAGAGGTTATAAATTACACCTTGTCAGTTACCATGTAAAACATGAAACTTCTTTTTCTCCCCTGCAGAAGGCACTTTATATTTAAAAAAAAAGTCATCTGATGGCATTGTGGCTTTGAAGGCAGCTGACATATCTGCCTTCTTTTCACAATTAGAAGACTTTCCTAACACATTTTTTTAATCCAAATATTAACAAATCACAGACTTTTACTGTCTGCTGATCACCTGAATGGAACTCATTTTTCCAGGTATGTTTCACCAAATTTCATTCACATGAGGGAGGAATATGAGCTATGCCGTCTTTTCAGTGTGTTGTTATCTGTCATGGAATTTGGTGTTTCTCTGACTGCACTGCAGTTTACAAGGCTGATCTAAGCCAAATCTATGATGTTTGTGGCCTTTTTAGTGTCTTTTTTCACATTCTGTTTGCACTTAGTTCAAGCAGATGCTCTGTCAGTAAAGTAACTCAAACAGACTTTTTTGTAACATTAAATGAAAAACAGACAGAAAGCTAACAGGTACAGGTAAGCCTCTTGCCCACTCCCAAGAAAGGTCTTACATTTTTGCTTAACTGATTTTATTAACTGATGAACAAAATATATTAAGCAAGTGAAAGCAGAAATACCTGATCTCTTTTCTTAATTCATCTTCTGCTACTTTATTGTCCCCAGGACTAATTTTTGCTTTAAATCTTCTGTAATTTTCATTTTCTGTGTTTTTCTGTTGTTGCTGTATTACCTTTTTTATCTTTTCTGCCAAAACCTTCATAGAGAATTCAAGAGGCACAATTTTCTTTTTAACTTCCACCAGTACATCAACACTAATGTTCTTCACTTCAGGATGTTTTCCCGCCTCAGAATCATCTGCTTCACTTCTAAAGTTTCTGCTTTTAAAACGTTTTACTCTTGGGGAACAACTATTGGCTTCTGGAGAGAACTTGTTTTGATCCGTCCAGTCATCCACTTGATCTAACTTGGGTTCAGTGCCCAAGACCTGAACATCACAGTCCAATGACTTCTTAGTACTTTCAGCAGTTCTAAGACATTCCTTCTGAACCTGTTCTTCTGTGCTACAGAATTCTTCTTCAGAATTAATTGCACTTTCACTATTGAAGCAGCTTCCAGTTTCTGGCGTACTACACCCAGCATCTGACTCAGAAATGCTACAGAATCCAGAATCTGCATTATCTTCTAATTCTCTCAAGCGTCTCCTTGGAATTGACACCTTTGAGTCCAACTTACGGCAACTCTCAGCCTCCTTAGTCAAGACAGCCTTCTGAATCTTTCCAGTGCTCACCATGGTATCGAGTAACCTTTGTCTAGGGGAACTGTGCTGCTGTTTCACCTTCTTAGAGCTTTGCAAATTACTTTCTGTTGCTTGATGGAGAGAGAATGACTCCCTCAGTCTGGCAAGAGTCATTATTCTTTTGCCTTCACCACTTGGATTTTCGGTCTCAGAGTCAGACAGCATTTCTGCCTGAGGCTTTTCTGTCTCTTCAGGAAGTGTCTTCTTCAAGTTGCCTAATGGAATCAGAATACAGAGTATTTCAAGATTCTAAGTTAGCTGGAAACATGAATTAAATGATGTGTTTTAGTAAAGGGAATGAAAAGAGGTAGAAAAATAGCAAACTGCTCAGAGGAGCCCTGAAGCTTCAGACAATGAGCACGGGGCTGACATGCATTAATATCAAACTCAGAAAATTACATCTTGAAGACACTTAATGGCACTACTGAGAATGAATTTGTAGTCTCTTTTTAAACTGGAACAGTAATCAGTCCAATCAGCACATTTACTTATATTATCAAAAGAGTTTAATGACAGAGTGACAATGAAAAGTGAATTGCTCTTACACTTTAATGGTCACTATAAAATTCCATTGACAAAGCGTTAAGGAGCTGGCTCAATGGCACTTAAGAGTATATGGGATTTGCAGGTTATTAGAGGACTTCAACCAAGCCAACTGCCAGTCTGACATGATTTTACTACAGGTTACTTTAAAATAACAGTCAGGCTACAACTGATTCTATATGTCAGCAAAAAGGAAAATTAGAAGGGGCTCTGTTGAATGAAAGGAAGAGGATGAGATGATCTTAACTCGGGAACACGATCTTGAAAGACTACATAGTCACAAGAAATTCACAAATTTCTGTAGGTATCATAAAAGAATCAAAGTTTAAAATCCAATAAACTCATACTTAATTTTCATATTTTATTTATGAACCCTTAACCATTCTTTCTCAAAGACATTTTCATAAAAAAACCCAGATTTCTTCCAAGATACTGAAAGACATCTTTTTCAAGCACTAGCAATTAATTTTGCATTAATTTTTTCCTCACAAAGTTGACTGTAAATCCTGCTGTGCTGGCATGTGTCATTTCCATAACAATTGCTTAATATCTTAGGGTCCTTCTTTATTTTTAATTTTTTTTTCATTTCTTCTTTGGGTTTTTAAACACATTTTTCCATCGTCAATTCTCTGCCATATATCATACCCAAAACTTCCACATTTTGTGTCCTACCTGCAATGTCCAGAAGTTTCTGATTGACATTCAGTTTGTTAACATCACTACCAAACATTTCCATCAGAGAAGTCTTTAGAATTGCTAATAAAAACTTTTCCTCCTGAAGTAGAATTTGCCTTTTGTCAGGAGTTACATTGATGTCCACACACTCTGGAAAAAAAAAAAAAAAAGACGAAAAAAATAACTGCCTTACAAATAAAATGAAATGTTATTGCACAGAATTAGTTCTGGTTTGTTTGCCGTTTTGTCTGCAAACTAGATTTAACTGTCTCAACATTCCAGCAAACAAAAACATGATACAAGTTTTCTTGTATTTAAGCTGACCTTTCCCTCATCACTTAAGGTAAGGAGTTACTTTTGAGTATAGAAAAAGTGGAGGGGAAAAATAGTGGAACCACAGCTAGACCCTGTTTCTCCCTTACCAACTGAGCATTAAAAAATCCCCAGAGTGCAAGAAGTCATACAGAAAATTACAATATTGTCTAAATAAAAACATCATTGAAGAATAAATTGTAACAGCCTTTACTGAAGTTATTAAAAATTATTCAGAACGTACCAGAATCTACCCCAATGTTAAGGACAACAAATGGATACTGGTGTTTATTGTGTAAGTGATAAACTTCATTCACAATCTTGACAACCTGCAAAAAGGTGAAAAAACAATAAACTTCAATACTATTATCTTCTATTTTGCACCAGTGTATATTAATTAATGTACTACAACATATATTGTATGACTGAGCTCTTGTTCACACAACGGAGACAGAAACCTGAGACACAGGAACTTGTACCACCAAGAAACAAACACACATGAGCTACTAAGCCTGAGGTTTTCAGAGAATATTCAACAAGTTGGTGGGGTGATGGTAGAAAAATAAACCCCTCACCTTTGCTGGATCACAGGGGCGTTGGTTGATAAAGAAGAACTGTCTGTCTGTCGCACTCCTTCCAACACCGTGATCACAACGGGAAATGAAGCCTGTAATGCTGTTGGATAATCAATGTAGGAGTAAGGTAAAATGGGTGAGAAAAGCATGTTTAAAGGAAAAGTATTTCATAAGGGGCTTAAGGAAACACTGTTACACAGTATCAGTAAATATGGATATACACATTGCCTCTCCCAGTCCCTTATCTGACAAAGGCTACTACAAAACTGCACCTCAATATCTACTACGCTGTTACTGACTCTTTTCAATACTGTAAACCACAACACCTTTTTATTTCTTTTGTATTTTAAATTTTGGTTTATGGTAAGAAGCCACAGGCAACAGCGGGTTGTACTTTTCTAATTACCTATAAAGATTCTGTGGCATGTCAGCCGTGTTGAGTCCATATTCTTCACAGACAGCTTCACTAGGAGGGAGCTGAACAAAAGGAATAAGGCTCTGCAACTGAAAGAAACAAAAAAGGCAGGAACTGAAACATCAAACATATATAGACTTTTCTATTTTATTGTCATTTATTAGCCTTAGAATTTATTTGAGAAAATGGTGGGTTTTGGCTGACCAAGACAAAGACTTAAAATATGCAAACCTACTAGAAGACAACAGCACTGTTCACTGAGAAAGAGAACAATGCCTGTAATAAATGGCTGTTCTCATCCTTTGATATCACAACCTGTGTCTTCATTATTTCACAGACCCTTACTTTAAATGTACACAGACAGAACAACAAAATGATTGACAGTTTGACATATATATGACCTAAACAAGTTTTATGCAAAAACAAAAGGCAAAAAGAGTAATAGAAGTTTCTTTTGAAAGGACAATAAAACTAATTGAAAATGTGTTATTTGAATCACAAGCTCCCTAAGAACAGTTATGTTTACCACAAACATTTTCCCAGTCATGCCACTATTATTTTTCTGCCATTAGAGCAGCTTCTATCAATTTAAGTATTCAGTATTTAAAAACAGGCTATAAGCTAAACATTCTATTCCAGTAACACTCAGTTTTCAGCTATGCTTGGTACCACGTGGCAAGACAAAGTCACATCTTCCCTCTCGTCTTTCAGCCACAGCATGAACAGGCTTTGGGATCTCTGCATGGGCACTGTGGAGGGGAAAAGTGTTTATCAACAGCCAGCAGCTGTCAACCACTCAACATTTCTGATGATTGTAATATACAGTTGTAGGAAGGATATTGCTGAGCTTTTTTTCATCTCTGCTCTCATCTAGAGGACAATTATTTCAATAGTTATTCCTTAGAAAGCATCATAGGCTACAGCTTTACAGGGGCTGACTGCAATCCCATTTAAAAGTTAACCAGAACACCAATGAAACTTACTTTCATAGGAGGAGCTTGCAAAAGCTGGATTTTCTGTTCTCCAGTTAGGGCTTTCACATCACACCATTTTTAGGAATTTTTTAATTGCTTGTCCTTGTGACACACAGCGTGTTTGCTGGCACAACAGCTCTTAAAACTGTTTTCAGAGAGGCACTAAGCCGCAAACCCATCTCCTAAGTCACTTCTCTTCGATAAAACATCTCTGAGCAGATGCAGGACTCTCAGAGGAATCCATGGAGGCTGCGGGGTTTCTCCTCTGCCAGCCTGTAGGGTGTGCTGCAGGCCAACACACGCCCCATCCTCTCACGATTTATTCGATATTAAATACCTCTTTATAAAGCTGCATTCTCTCTCTTTTCAATAATAAAAGCAATACCTGTTTTTGTCCAAATATGGCTCCAATGTTCTCCTTTAGACTGGGGCTTCCAGCAGTGGATATCACACAGCTTTTCTTCCCTTGCCCAACCTGGTTAGTGCAGTTAATCCGCACTCCTTTGGAAACAATACAGTACGCCTGCAACAGCTGGACCATTTTTGCATATTCCTGTTAAAGGAAAAAGAAAGTTCATCTTTATATGAAATGTCTCTTTTTAAAAAATTAATGTATACACAAAGCATTCAATATCTGCAGGTAACAAAGGGGGGAGTTTAATAGTTCTGAAAAATCTTTATAAACTAAATTTAAAAAAATATATACATGTAATATGAAAAATATTACTTTAAAAAATAAACAGGATGTTTACAAGACTGATATTTAGCCACAACCCAGCAGCCCCTGGTTTTAAAATACACATTAGCGATCATGATACAGATTCTTTTCAAAATCTGAAAACCTGAGAATGTACCTTTAAACTGAAATATTGAAAAGCAGAAGAGAAAAGCATGCAAGAAGACTTTTCTCATTTGATTAAGATGTAAGACAGGCATGAAATAGTCTATAGGCAATGTATTCTACAGAGAACTGAATTTCATTCAGCACTGAATAAATTCTGGGGTATGACACTCCTTTGAATTGAGAATTTCTGACCTTACCTTTTTGATGTTTCTTTGAAACTCTTTGTGCCGCACTGGCAACGTATAAAACAACTGCTGGATGCTGACAGTTGTTCCTTGCTGCCGAGGGAAAGGCGTCTTCTGAGTAATTTTGCCGTTGTGATCAAACACCAAACGAGTCCCAACCTTTGCTGACTTGTGACAGGTAAAAATGGTAACATCACTAATGGGAGGAAAGAGGCAACAGAAATATTCACTGAGCACTTTATTCTTATCTAGTCCTCATGACAATCAGCACAGAAACAGCAATACTATTAATTTAATTAAAACTAACTCTTCACCACAAACAACTAAGAATCTATTCTTCCGAGCAGAGTAATATTTTCCTAGCTACAACACAAACATTCTTATTTGTATCCCTTTCACTCCCCTCTTATAAAATTCCATGTTAAAATCCAGTTTTGTTGAACACTACATTCTTCATTCAAATAGATACTGGCAGCACTGTGTACAAAAGCTGATTTAAAATGTATAGTTGGTATGAAATTAAATAGTTTTAATGAGTTATAGCCTAATAAACAGCACTTAAATATTACACTGCTTTACACCAGAGGATCAAATACTCAGGCAAATACCCAGTCCCACCCTGTAAAGATCTACATACTTAAATAATGCTAAATTTTGTATATAAAGTGACCAATTGGGTGCCTAGAATCATAGAATACTTTTGGTTGGAAAGGACTCAGGATGTCATGCAACCTACTGCTCAAAATTGACCAGCAGTAAGGAACTGGAAGTTCCCAAAGCCTCATTTTATCAATAATGGTAAACTGAAAGGGCATTATGGTTTTCTGCATGTAGTAACTTTCTAGTAAAAAAAAATAACATTGATTACCTTAATGCACACAGTGAACTCAAAGCTTCACCTCGAAACCCAAATGTTTCAACATGTATTAGATCAGAAAAATCTTGTATCTTTGATGTATAATGTTTCAGAGCTGGAAAAAGATATTTCAAATATGTATTTCACTTCAAAGTGACACCGGTCTATGCAAGTAGATTTTGTATGCATGTCAAGAAGCAAAAAACCTTCTGTATTATTCATTGTATTTTACATGAAGATTAAAGACAAAATACTGCTTGCTTTCCCTTTTTCCTATAAACAAGATCTCTTTAAAATCCTCAGATGCACCTGTTATTCCACACTCACACCACAGATGTATTCAGCACTATTGGTATAAGCACTACAAGATGCCTCAGAGCAGGACACAGGACCTGCCTCTGCTGCTGCTGTACCTGCCACAGATTCTGCCCTGCCAGGAAACGGCTGCAGCCTGTGCTGTGCACGGTGGGCACAGGACAGGCATAAACCCAGTCCCACACAACAGCTGAGGAGGGCTCAATCCACACCCTCAGAGCAGCACCAGGCAACAAACTCAACTAGCAGCAGCACCCCTGAACTTTCACTGTCCTGGAACAGCAGCAGGATGAGTTTCTGGTGCACCAATAATGCACAGTGAACACCAAAGCTACTGAGTAACAACTTACAGTGAAAACATTCCTAGCTGTTGTATCAAAAGAGAAATGCCCGTATTTCTGTTGCAGTGGCTAGTTAGATTCATCCCAGTATTGTTTCTGCTCCCATTTTGTGCAATTTTAAACTGTCAGATAGGAAGTCTGACAGTCAGAGCAATGCCAGTTCCCTTGCAGCAAATACTCAAGCTTCTAATTCACCTTCCCAAAGCAGTCACTTCCACCAAGCTCAACAACTTCAACAATGACCAATGATGAAACATCAATTAATACACATGAACATTTGCAGGATCTTCTCCTCTGTGATTATTTGTAATGCTTGTGCCACTTAAATAAGCAATGAAACTAAAGCCTATTTCCGAGTTACAAGAACTGTAACCACAAGAGCACTACAGAAGACCAGTCTGGTGTTGCTCAAGTCTTGCAGGTCACACACACTTTATGTAAAAGCTAAGTATCCATTAAGAATGATTAAACTTACGAAATTTGTTTTTAAAAAGTGGCTTTCTTATTGAAAACCTACTTTCAAAATGCCCAAATATAAATTATGAAAAAAACTGAACTTACTCAAGCCTTCAAAGTTTTCCTCTTCCACTCCATCTCCATTATCTGAAACTTCTATCAGTTCTGCTCCATAATCTTTAAGTTTTATATCTACAACATTGAGTCATAAAGTATTTTAATTCTTTATGTGCACACATGGTGTTTGGTATCAATTTTGCAATTGAAGTCAATTTCTCAAATAATAGCTTTCCATGTCAAAATTGAACAATAACAACAACAACAAAATACTGACAGCTGTCAAATTTAGGTCAATCTAATGCAAACCAATCTGTAGTTCCAGGTAGTTATGCTTCACTGAACGTCTGCCTGAAGTTTTCCCAGTTATCCCAGCCACTATCCTGGGAGCTCTGGAAACCAGCCCTGCCTTTACGCTGTGCCAGCCCAAGGCACAGCCTGATCACCACTGCTGCATAGGCCACACACTTTTTTAGTGGCCAAAGGGACTAGAAATTAAATAACACAATCTCACATGCTACTAGGAATGCAGCTGGAGCCTGGGAATCAGAATGTTTTATTAACCTGAGGTGTTAAAATCACTGCTAACGTGCTTGGCCCAAACAGAACGTATTTGCCCAGATTTGTTAATATGCACGCGCTTTTGAGGAAAAAGACGTGCTTTAGAAGCCTACGAAAAGTACTGAAACTCGAGGAAGAGTTACCGATGTTGGTAGCTCCGGCATCCAGGCTGTTTTCCACCAGCTCCTTCACGGCAGTGCCGAGGTTCAGCACAACCTGCCCCGAGCAGATCCGATGGACGGACCTGCGGTCGATGGGCCGGATGGCCCCGGCGGGCTGCGGGCTGGGGAGAGAGGGACAGCAAACCAGGGCCGTGAGAGCGGGCAGCAAACCCCCCTCAGGCTTCCCCAGGCGAGCCGGGAGGGCAGGCGGGAACCGAGGGGACGCCGGAACCGCGCCGGCGGCCGGGGTACGGCCCGTGAGGGGAGCAAAGCGGCCTGGGCGGGGGATGCGAAGGCCGGAGCCAGGGCCGGTGCCGGGTCGGTGCACACACTCACCAGGGCGCAGCCGGCTCCATCGGGGCCCCGGCGGGGCGGGACGCGCCGCGCTCTCCTCAGGCTCCCGCCCCGCTCGGTCAGCGCCGGGAGCGCCGGGAGCGCGCCCGCCCCGCACTGACT
>VYZT01041628.1:22402-105273 GCA_013400735.1 Pomatostomus ruficeps | reverse complement strand
GCCGCCATGCCCGCGATGTACAAGGTGCGGCCGCTGCACAGCGCCGAGGTGCTGGCCGGGCACCTGCCCACCTGCATGTACCCCCTGCCCAACCTGCACCGCGCCCCCGGCACCGCCGCGCCGCCGCCGCAGGTAGGAGCGGGGGGTGGGCCCTGCGGAAGGACCCGCTCAGGCCGCGGCCCGCGGTGCTCGCCCAGGCGGGGTCAGCCATGCGGCCGCCGGGCCGGTGTTCCCTCCGCGGGGAGCCCCAGCCTCTGTGAGGGACCGGGAGGGGCCTCCGCCGCCGGAGAGCTCACGGGGCTGAGTCCCACCGCCTCAGCCCGCAGGAGGGGCCCTAGCTCCGCCTTGCCATAAGCGGCTCGTCCGAGGGTTAAATAAACTCAACATTTTCAGGAATTTCTCTGTAACGTTTTTAAAGCCTTCAGTAGTTCTCATTTTGCCTTTTGTGGGCTCTCGCGTGTGTCCCTGTGGCGGTTTTTACATTTGAATGGCCGTGCCGAGCTCCCTGCCAGCCCGGCAGTCCAGGAGTGCCCAGCAGGCCTCGTTCTCCTGCTGCATCATCGCTCTCCTGGCTCAGCTCTGCGCTTAGCCAGCTACACACCCTCTCTTTCTAGGCTCAGTTTCTTTTGCCTTAAATAAGACAAAAATGCAAAATACTGTTACGTAGGTCTAGTTGAGTAGCCTCTCTCCAGGGCCAGAAATGCATGGAATTCTCACAGGTGGCCAATTTTAGCCTGATGCCCTCACGGATTTGCTGTGCCCTCACCCAGGCTGCTGGCAGAGTAACTTTGGGACAGAACTTAAGAGAAATGCTAAATAAATGTCTTCCCATTGCAAAGTACAGAATTGGGTACTAACTAAATAAAGGTCACTTGAGAGGTCTTTTCTTGTGTTTGACAATATTGTGTTAAGTGGGTATAAAAATTTTACTTGGATACTCTATCTCTTCATCCATCATAGTTTGGGTTTTGTTAATCCTTGTTCAGGATTCTTAGAAATAGGCTATATGAAGATTTTTCTTTAACGTTATTGTAAGTTTGTAGACTTAAAACCTGCTACAGGGATATATTTTTCATCTTCTTGTAAGAGATTGTAAATGAGATGCTGGTGAGGTAATTGTTTCAGAGAATATAAATTGTAGAAGAAAAAAAAAGACCAGGGGCTTTGTTACATGTTATCACCAATGCAGCTTTTTATCTCAAACACTGAATCCATACAATACACCATCCATCTAAACCTGCAGGGTTTTTTACTTTTATTAACTACCTGGTATGTCAAAAAGTTTCCTTGTTTGGCTGCTGTACCACAAACTTACCCATCTGCTGTTCTGGGCTGAAAAGAACCTGACAAGCTGTCTTTCATTTTTCAGTCATCATTCAGCACTTCACTGCCAACTCTTTGTCTGATTTTGACTTTGTTACAGAGTTTGCTGTAATTAATGGTTTAAAAAATACATTAAGCAGGAAGATTTCAGGAATTGATTAAATACACCGTCTCACCACACTCACACAGACAAGAGACAACTGATAGACATAAGCCCAAGACATGCACAATGGTCTGGCTATTTGAATGTGTTCAGTTTTTCAAAACTTAATGTCAAATTAGCCGTAGACTCTTTTGACACTGAGTGAACGTTTATGTGGCCTTGTTTTTTCCTCTCCTGTAGGAAGAGGTTGACCCATCCCTTCAAGCCCTTGAATCCCGCCAGGAAGAGATCCTAAAGCGCCTGTATGAACTGAAGAGTGCTGTGGATGGGCTCTCCAAGATGATACAGACCCCGGATGCTGACTTTGATGTAACAAATATCATTCAAACTGACGAATTTTCTCCTCTGACAACAAACGGAGCGGATTTGGATCTGATGCTTGGAAAGGTAAGTTTAGTTGAGCAGGTACATTGATAGGTACTTTCTCAACATTCAGTTTTCAGGGTTGGAAGGGGGGCATTAAAACCTGGGACACTCAGAACTCAATATACAACCTACAATTACCATTTCATTTGGGCCATCCAGATTATAGACACAAACATTTATAAATACTAATACTACATTATGCTCATTTAGATAAAATTTCAAGCTAGAATAGTTGATCTTGACATTACAACAGTTGGTTTCTTGTTTGTTACTAAACTGGAAACTTTAACATTGGCTTCAGCTTGGAGTAGAGTTTACCTCAGTCATGTCCTTGAATTACAGATTGAGGAAGGAAGATGTTTAAAGGTTTAAACAAGTTTTAAATGTTCAAGCTTGAATTGATTTACTTGAATATCATTAGAATTTCATGCATGCCTATGTACATTTTGGTGTCAAATGAAAGCAATATTTACAAGTATGGTCTGGAATGTGTTTTACCTGCTGAATGTTTCACTTTCCATTCAGGATTATGGTGCCCTGAAAGATGTTGTCATCAATGCAAATCCTTCTCTACCTCCACTGTCACTGTTAGTGATACACAGTCTGCTTTGTGAACGGTACAAAATATTATCAGCTGTTCACACACACTCATCAGTGAAAAGTGTGCCAGAAAACCTCTTGAAATGCTTTGGCGAGCAGACTAAGAAGCAGCCACGTCATGAGTATCAGCTAGGCTTTACTCTCATTTGGAAGGATGGTAAGAATGAAATTTGTGGATCAATATTTTACAATAGGTGAGAAAATGAAACTTGTGCTATAAATCCTTGCCAGGAGATGCCCTGGTGTGCTTGTGCTGAGATATGGTGGGTATGAAGAAGCAGGTAACATTTTTGTTCTCTTTTCATAGCTCTGAACTGTGCTGGGCCAGAAGAGGAATATTCTTGTTTGTACTTACTGCTGTTTAAAAATACACATGGCATGGACAGGGTTGTTTGTACCCTCAGGCTTTTTTTTTTGTTAATGGAAGTGTTTTTCAGTTTCTACAAATAAGGCAGCTAGAAGAGAAATTATGGGGGAGATTTGGCTGAATTTTTCAAAAAGTGTTCTCTTTATCCCAGAAGACTGAAAACTGTTCATCAGGTTAACGATGCTAACAGTGTTGCTGGCATCACAAATATACAGCGTGGAATTACTGTTCTATTTAACTTCTTTACTGTGTTGTATTCACTTTTTCTTTTCTTCTGTTAATTTCAGTTCCCAAACCTCAGATGAAGTTTAGCATTCAGACCATGTGCCCTATAGAAGGAGAGGGGAACATCGCTCGATTTCTCTTTTCTCTGTTTGGCCAGAAGTACAATGCAGTTACCTCAACTCTGATCGACAGCTGGGTGGACACAGCCATCTTCCAGCTGAAAGAAGGGAGCAGCAAGGAGAGGGCAGCAGTGCTGCGCTCCATGAACGCTGCCCTGGGCAAGAGCTCGTGGCTGGTGGGCAAGGAACTGACGGTGGCCGACGTGGTGGCGTGGTGCGCGCTGCAGCAGACGGGCACTGCCAACACCGCCCCGGCCAACGTGCAGAAATGGATGAAGTCCTGTGAGAATCTGGCACCTTTCAGCTCAGTGATGAAGCTACTCAAGTGAGCCTCTGCTCTTCATAGTGATGTTGTTTTAATCTTAACTCCACCTCATGCCTGCTGTAATGTTTGAGTCCTTTCTGAGATGTATTTTAGGTACTACAGTTGGACAGAATCCTGAATCAATAAAAGCATTACAGCTGCCTTTTGGGTGTGGCCTTCCTCTTTTGTAACTCTTGCGTAACACTTGTGTGTTCAGTGACTAAGGTATGTAAATTAATCCTATGTAAATACAAGATGTGCTCGTAATTTTTCCACTGCAACATATTCCTTTCTCAGAAGCCTTTGGTCAAGGCAAAATGATAAATACCTTTTAAGAACAGACAGCAAAAAGAAAATGCATTGAGATATTTTATGTAAAAAAGGACCATTTTATATAACTTAACACACAATCGAGGTTAGTTCTTCCTGTACTTAAACAGGAGAGCCTAGTCTCGTTTGTTCATCTTGCTCTTCAGAAAGCAGTCTTATTGTCGCCCTCAGCTTCTCTATTTCTTCTTCTTGCTGTCTCACCTTCTGTTGGAGGTTAGAAATAACCTGAAAATGAGAGTCAGTTTACTTCATATATAGCTAGGCAAGGATAAAGCCTTGCTGACCTACTTGAGTTGTGTTTGCAATCCACTACAGACACAATGCAGCAGCACTCAGCTATTCTACATTCGTGATACAACTTAATCCACAAAGCTGTGGGGCATGGAAAGGAAAGATGATTAGAAGAATCTGCAGATGTGAGGAAAAGCTTTGAAAGCTTTTCTGATCTATAAAATACCTCTCAACTGTACAATCTTCAGAAAGTTACCTATACTTAATGACCAGCTATCTCATTGCAAGGACACCAGGAATAATACAGTGGCCTAAATACTGTAATCAGAAAGAGTCTTAAGAGGAATGCATGAGTAAGTTCAAAGCCAAACAAATGTAATGCAGGCAAGGATACAAAGGGCATTTTCCTTTGGTGTTCCTCTGTGCTGTAAGGGGTGGGGTTACTGGCACAACTGACCTGGTCTGTGGTGTGGAACAGTTCGCTGTCACGAAGCTGAGGTGCTGTGGGGCGTTCTGCAGCTCTCTGGCTCGTGAGGAGTTTCACGTACTTGGCCTGAGTAGGCCATTTCTTGCAGAAAGTGTGAGGAATTTGGCCAGTCCTTAAATGTGTAAGAACTTCTGTTCTTTCCATTTCTGTTCCAAATGGCTGGAAGAGTTCTAGCAGGATAACACCCATACTGTACATGTCTGACTGTTAATGGGGTGAAGAGAAACTTCTGGGGTAACTGCTATTTTAACTTAATAGGCTTTTTCTCATAAAATGATATGAAAAAGTTTCACAACAATGCATTTCCATGAGATATGAAGAGTGTCATGACACTACTAAAGGAACACAAATTCAAATCTATATACATTCTCAACACATTAAAAAATAATTTTTGCTTTAATAGCAAACGAGAAGGCAAAGTTGAAATCCATGTTTCAACAAAAGCATTAGGACTAACAGCAGGAGGAATACTGATGTATTTACCAAATATGTATTTGGCTACTGAAAGGCTTGATTTACTCCTATTATCTATAACGTGTTATAGAGAAAAGAAGAAACAAAACGAAGTTGTCTACCTTGAAATCATAGTGAGATCCCTGCAGCTGTTCTGGTGAGGCATAGAGGCAAGTCCCCACTCCTGAAGTATGTGTCAGTCCTTTGAAAGGCAATTGAGACTTAGCAAGTGTTGTTACCCTTGCAAGTAACAGTTTAATGATTTTAATACCATAGAAACTTAAACACTGAAACTCATTAAACTCTCTTCTCTTACCATTTATCCTTTCTGTCTGCAACCACTGGTCTGCATCATCCAAAAGAAGGTCTTTGCAGGCTAATCCGAAGTCACCTATTTTTACCTGATGATCTGATCCATGTAGAAAGATATTTCTAGGCTGCAAAACAAGACAGAATACAACTTAAAGATACGTCTATAGAAAGAATTACAGAATTTCAGCTTTTTCAAAGTCTATAAAATCCAGTGTGTCACAGGATGATTATTTCACTTTTTTTGAGTAGTGAGAGAGAAAAAATAGTCATTGCTGATACCAAATCATGTGTTAGCAGCACCATTTGGGCCAAAAGACCACATACCTAGAACAAGGATCTAGAAAAAAAAGGAAGGAAAGCAAAACAGAAAAACCCCAAGATTTAGTGAGAAGATTAAGTACTTTTTTCCCCCCAACAGAAACTGGGAAATTTGCACAACAGCAAAGAGGAACAGACAGGAGTGGACAGTAAATTTGACTAACTGATGTAGCAGGAAGGATGACTAAATTTCATTGGGCTAGAGGTAATACAAACCAAAAGACACTTTTCTGTATGGTAAGCAGAGCTGTAATGTGCTACTTGGTTCTGAGAAGCTGCTATGAAAAAAAAAGCCAAATTATGACAGACTTGAGAGCTCTGACTCAGAAAACCGAATCAGTTTTTATCCATATTTTGGGTTTAGGACCACTAAGGAGGAGAAATGCAAGCATTATGTATTTAGAAAAAAACCCCAACTTGCTCAGGTGGCAGAAAGGAAGTAGTTGGTCTTCTATTAGCTTATAAAGGAGATGTGAATAGTTTAGCAAGAAATGGGCAATCTCCATTCTTTTCCTTCCTTCAGTGCAGATCAAATTTAAAAGATGCAGCACAGCTGAACAAGTTGCTAGGCTTCTCATATCCACTGAAGGAAAAACATACTCCAGGACAGCCACCCACTGGGCTTCTGTTCTCAGAAATTCACACGCTGACTTTCCTAGAATATTGTCACAGAAACTGCAGTCTCTGGAAGGTATCTGCAAAATCACTACTAGAAGAATATATGGTGAAAACCACGAGAACTGGCTCAAAACCGGGTTTGCAGAAAATGCATGGAATTCTGGAACTCTTTATACAGCTACCAGGACTCTGGACAGTAAGGCCATGATGGCGCCAAATGGGAAGGCAAACTGAAAAACTGCTCACCCTGAAACAGTTGATAGAAAAATGAAAATTAATCCAGAATGCAGATTGTGTGGTTTCAAGCAGTTCCAAGCTTCCACATGTGAAGTTTTAATAATCATGATTTCTTCATAGAGGTGCTGTATCAGATGAGCAGGAAGCAAAGCAGGAAAACACACATTCGCTTCCTTGCTATTCAGGTCTATCAGTTTAAGGCTGGGGATGGGACAGAAGCGAGACACATCCACCTGTGCTTCAATCTAAGCCAGCCAGGAAGTCAAAACTGTTCCTAGAGTTCCAAAAACCTCCAAAAGAACATATAAAGGGCATCCTATTCTAATCATTCTAAGTGGTATTTTTTTAAGACTGCTCTTTATTACTTTTTATAGGAATAAACCCAAAACTTTCAGTCACGAATGACATCTACAGTTTTGGTTCCTCAGAGGACACAGCAACTTTTTTGAAAGACAGAGATTACTTGCAACAAAGGGGTTTGTTGTTTTTTTTTTTTAAAGCAATTAACTAGAACATATTTTCAAAAGCTAACTGGTATGCAGTTAGCAAACTGAGGTGTAGTCAAGGGCTTTGCTAATTTTTGTAATTGCCTAAAAGAAGATTTTTCTAGGTAATTAAGTTCCTACCCTGGTTAAAGAAAGACTGAGACAAAAGAAAAACCAATCTGACCATCCCTGTTTCAGACAGGAAAATGGCTTCAAAGAAGAAAACACTTCCAGAGCTTAAAATCCACTTGTAAATCAGTGTAATTGAGTACTATGCTGACAGAAGGTATGGTACTGCTATAGAGGAGATTATGTACTTTTTCATATGCAACAACTAAATTCTTAAGAGCCCAGGTCATCTCAATGCTACTTTGAAGTTGCTTTCATTCTTCCATAATGTAAATTGTCTTCGTTTTAATAAATCTCAAGTAATAATTTGATGAACTTACTTTAATGTCTCGATGCATCACTCCCATGCTGTGGATATAGCAAACTCCTTCTACTACCTCCTGGAAAATTTTCATTGTCCAGCGAACATCCACGAGATGGTATGGACCTTAAAACAATTTAAATTATTTCAGCTGGTTTTACTGAGTTATATAAGTTTATGGTGGTATGTCTTGTTGAATTCTGTTTATTTATGCCGTGGAATAAATTTTAAACAGAATGTGCATATTTTAAATATGGGTTTTCCTATGCTTCTCTCAAGACAGTACTTCTGAATCAGCAAAAAGTCACATCAACATTCCAAAAAGGAAAGTTCAAGGAACGTGAACATATGCCCTCCTGGAAAGATTCTTCTAAACCCCATCAGATAGTTATTTGATTATGAATTTAAGAAACTCTTTACTTTCATCTAAGTCCTGACCTAGCATGAAAAATACAATTCCAGATAAAATCATACTAATTTATGTAGTGGCATGCTGTCTGTATTGCTTTGCACTCTTCCTGTGTGGTTCCTAATCCTTCTGCTGCTGTGCTACCCTCTGAAATTCCTCAATCTCCTCTGGCTGTAGTGGTCCTAAATACACTTAGCATCTCCTTGCTTTGACCATTTTCCACATTACTGTTTTAATGAACTGCCTTGTCTCCCTGCTCTAATGACCCAAATTTAACATGTCTGTTTGAGCATTCACCATTTACTCGCACTCTGATTTCTGTTTCTTCATGTCTAACCTATGAAAGTGTGTGAAACCAGCATTTTGCAAGTTCAAATGCCATAGTAATTCTGTCATTTCCTGACCAGGAGCAACATCTTTTAGCTGAAAGCGAAAAGATTATGCCTACAGGAGAGATTAGTGGAAATCAGCTGACGGTTTGCTGGTAAACCTGACTCTGTGAATGAAGAGAACAGATTTACCTTAACAATGATTAAAACCAAGATGAAACATTAATCACAGAGTTTGTTTTATAGTCTGACATGCATATGCTGCTTTTATACAACCACCCCAGAGAATGGAACATGTCTCTAATGCATTAAACTTGTTCTTCCAGATGTCAGCAGTTACCGACTGCTTGGGATGAGGGCACAAGAACCCCCCTGGTCACTCAGGGAAAGTGAATGTAACATTCTTTAACCTATTACAAATTAGCCTGCATAGGATTTTTGACTCTCGAGAAGAAACTTTTAAGTTTATTGTAACCTGTCCGGATCAATTGATATATTTGTATTTTCTGCAGCAGACAAATTAGCCTTTAACCAGCTTTTTGAGAAGCAGCCGATTCTGTCAATAAAAAACTCTGTTCCAAATAAGGAGTATTGCCCAGACACTGATCTCCCCTGGTAACAACTATGCCTCAGGCATTCAGTCATTCCTTTCTGAAGAGCTGTCTAAAACTCAAGAACTTCAATTCTTTTAACAACATCTATCATACAAAATCAAATAGCAGTTTTATTGAATTTAAGTGAATGAAAAATATAATGAAAACCTGTATGATAAGTGCTGAAGTAAAATAAAATTAGACAACTGCACTTCAAATTACAAGAAAAAATATTATTTCCTTTACAATGAATAAAACAGCGATGAATCTTACTAGAAGTGTCCTCTGATCTCTTGTTGCATCTTTTATTACGGTCGACAATCCAATCCCACAGGGATATTTCACACAACTGCATTTGGATATGAAGCATCAAATGATACTCCACCTAAAAGAAAAATAATGGGCCATAATTTTGCCATTGTAATACGAACAGTATTTCCTTAGTTATTTTCTTTAAAGCAAATAAACCCAAAATTTATTAAACAAAAAACTCCACCAAAAACAGGTACCAAAAGGACATCAAGTATAGTATTAGTAATCTACTGCACTCAAGAAGCAGATGCAACAATGCTACCTAGTTTTGGGGAGTTTTTTGCTTGTTTCTCAAATTTTAACAGTTGTTATATGACAAATGCTAACAAAACTTCCAGGTACATACTTTAATATTCAAATTAGAGTTAAACCTCTACTAAATAGAGGTTTATTCCAGCTTAATTAATATAAAAGAGCAAAAAAAAAATCATCTCTTGATATGGAATTGATATGTTTAGGTTGGAAAAACCTTTGAGTCCAACTGTTTGATTTACGACCATGAATATGTAGCTCAGTTTCTGGTATTGTACCAGTTCATGTGATAACCTGGACAACTCTAGCAGACACCTTTTAAATTGGGTTTCTTGTAAGATGGAACTTTGAGTGACAGCAAAAGCTTGAAGCATTGCAGAGGTGGCTGTGTTATACAGAACGTATCAGTGGTATGGTACGAATGAAAACAAGGTTTTAGAAGCACAAGTGATTCCCTGCTCAAATCTGCTTTTATCTTTTTCCCATGTACTCCTGCACTGCACGGGCACCACGTGACACACCAAGACACTTTGGTCAGTAACAGCTGCTTTAGCCATCATTACCGAAAGCTAAATATTTTGAAGTTTGATGGGGCTGTTTTATGCAGCAGTGGCATTTTTTACTCATGCAGCTACTTTGAAAGGACCCAAGATGTCTAACACATGGAAACTTTCTCATAGATGCTGAGCTTTGCCAGCTCCTCTGGTCAGCTTCCTTGTCATGTTACCCACTTCAGTAAAAATTGTCTGAAATTTCAGCTCTACTTGCAGTCATTTCATTCTTTTAAATACATTGTTATAAATCATTCATTTTCTCTGTCTACTGAACTACTTTAAAAAATCAATAAATTAGGCAGCAGTTAAGGATACTTAAAGAGAACTGTATTTACCTCAAACTCTCCACAGAGTGCTACCTCATTTTTGGAGAATTCTTCAGAGCAGGACTTGCTTTCAGAGGAGGACTTGCTTTCAGTGCTAGCATCTTCTTCCAGACTGGAATGAGGTCCCCGTGTTGAATGATTTTCCACATCAGTTGATAAACTATTAACATTATTTACAAAGTCTTCTTGTAGTTCTACGGATAATTCACATTTATTTGGTTTCACGCACTCTTTACTACTGCTGTTTGTAAAGTCATTCCTTACATCCATATTCTGCACTGATTCTCTGCCCACATTTTTAAGACTGGTACTGTCACAGGACTTCTCTTCTTGTGAGGTAAGGTCAGCAAAGATAATTGAACTTCCACTTTCCACACTCTGGATGTGACACTGATCACTGAAAATAATGAAGGGAGAGAAATCCAAATCAGTGCACAGTTTCATACTATCTCTTTGTGATACACCACACTGATTTTTTTTTTCCCCAATTGCAAACAGCACTCCCAAGTAAGAGCTCAGCTGCTTCCCCACATAAAACTCCAGGATTACATAACTGTCATTGCAAGCTCCAGCTGTTTTAATGCTTTCTCGCAGCAGGGATTTTGGACAGCTGTCCCAGACAGCAATGTCTCACATACTGAAGTCAAATACATGCTACCACTGAGATTTGTAATACTCACTTGCTACTCTCTTGCTCCAAAGATAATGGCTGCAACTCCATTACTGTTTTACCTGTTGGATGAAAAGATAAATATGGTATTTTATAAAACAAAGAATGTATGCATGTACTTACAAAAAATTAGCATTTAAGCTACAGCACCCCACTGAATTTAACTTTGTTACCTGCGAATAGTTCTAGATTACCTCTGTTTCTGCTGGTGCAAAAGGGGATTGTTAAGTCTACTAAGAAGCTACCCTAATATGTATTTAATTTTTCGTTAAATGGAAAGAAAATTGATGTCCTGAGTTTTGCAGTTTTCAGTGTTTCTCTTCGCTGTAATAACTTTTTTACGCATGCTGTTGTAAACATGGCCATGGTTTTTGCTAACTATCTATGTTTTTGCTAACTGTCTTTGTTGTTTTCATTCCATTCTCCTAGGCGGAGAAATGTGATAGATTGATGCTTTAACTCGTGTGATTGAAGAGGTGGTGATTTCTACTTCCAATCCATGGTGATTTCTAAGAACATATAAATAAAGGTCAGAGGGTTCTGCCCTCTCTCTCTTTTTGCTCTCTCTTTTTGGTCTCTCATTTTGGTATTTTTTTTGGCTTTTCGGCTTGGTCGGCTACGTGTGTTTGTGTACATATAGTACAGGGAACATCCACAATTAATGTTGTACAAAGTCACTAAAAGGGCTGTACTGGGCTTTCTTAGATATTTACTTAGACTCAGACTTGACAATTTCAGTCAGCCTGTTCAAAATAAGGGCTTACAATGTATAGAGTAACACATAGTTAAAGGAGTAGCTCCATAAGGCACCACCCTTCACATCACACTGCTGCTGTTTTGAAGACACTTGATATTTTGGAAATAATTGTCATAAAAATTGCATTTTTATGTGAAAAAGCTGTTTTAGCAGACAGAAGCAAATATAAAATACCAATCTTGAAAAACAAGGGAAACCATTAAGTACCACAGAACCTAACTAGAGAGCTCATTATGTACTTACATTACCACCATTAAACAATTGCTTCCCTCGAGATTCTCTGGATCATTGGTTAAAAAGTTTTGCCTATTTTACTCTACTGTCAACTTCCTACGCATTTATGCATTTTCCTTTGTGCTTATGGCTGGCTGGGCATCAAGTCAGTGACTTGGAAAGCAATAAAGTTATACAGAGCATAACCAAACCTCCCGCTAAGAGAGGATCAAAAGATTTAACTGCTGAAGGCATTCCAGGAAAGGCCTAGAAAGGGACCAAGGGATTAGGGTTACAAAGGGACCAAAGGACAGAGTGTGGAAAGAGCGGAGAACAAAGAAACTGAAGAGAAAAACTGAGAAGAAGGTGTAAATGAACACAAAAGTAGATAAATTCTCAACAGTTACAGTCAGTAGCTGATTCACAAAAAACCCCAATTGCTCTTTCAGTGTAGGACTATGAAACACAATTCATCAAATTTAAAAAGTCTAACTTGGAAAGCAAAACAGATGTTTTGGTAGGGGAGTTTTGTCATTAGAAGTATTTATTTCCAGGTTTCCAGGTTCTTTCAGTTTTTTTCAGCTCTTTTCCAGATACAAAGAGAATCCTACCGGGTCACGTATTCTAGTGTTGCCACATCTCTGAGACTTCAAAACATAGTTGCAAATTTGTGGGGTTTCTGTCCTATTCATCACTTTCCCCCCCAATATCTGAAGCAGTTCATTCCCCAGCATTCATTCTTCTCCTTGTCAGCTCACTACTTCTTGCATTAAAAGGATTTCATTGCATTCCACTGACCTTCACTCATACATTACCAGAAGTAAAGCTATTATTTCCACAGTTCCAAATTCATCATTAGTAACAGGTAAGTTATTTGGTAAGGAGGGATTGAATGCACAGAAGGACCTGGCGATCACCTGCAATTTCCCTTTCTGTTGGTTCTTTTAAGGAGGGAAAACAGTAGTTATTTTATCAGAGAAGTAACACCCTCCTGCAAATAACAGTACAGAGGTTGTAAGATGCAAGCAGGAATTACAGAATGAGCTGTACTTTCCTTTTGGATGCACTGTTTGAACTTGTTCCATCCAAGCAGTGTGATAGCCTACGATGTTGGGATGCTGCAGCCCAGCCAGCACCTTGACTTCTCGGAGCACCTAAAAAGACCAAAAAACCCCCAGTGTGACAGGCCTTTATTCTGAGTGTTTAGTAAGCACAAAGATAACAAAAAATAAGTTTTTTACATAGGAAGAACAGATAAAATTGTTACAATACCAGAGAAAATTGGAAAGCTTTAAAACAAATTATGATTTTCATGGTTGCAGAGATTATTAAATTCAAATAATTAATATGGTTCTTTTAATGGACTTAAATACCTCTCATTTACTTTTTTCTATTAGGTATTGATAGGCTCAAACCTTTAGAAACTCAGAATGCATAAAAAATTATATTAGCATTTTTAATATTTTCAGAAATATTATTTACAATAATAAATTAGAACAGACTAAGCTACAGCCAACGAGTTAAAACAGGGGTAAATCACAGG
Source organism: Pomatostomus ruficeps (assembly GCA_013400735.1). Taxonomy (NCBI): domain Eukaryota; kingdom Metazoa; phylum Chordata; class Aves; order Passeriformes; family Timaliidae; genus Pomatostomus; species Pomatostomus ruficeps. The sequence goes on along the minus strand of VYZT01041628.1, from coordinate 91,947 downwards.
AAGAATACCTTCATGCAATCTCTTCTTGTAGCCTTCTTGATCTTAATTTTTTTAATAGCATAGAACTGACCATCTAACTTGTTTCTGACCTGAAAATAATTGCAATAGGAGAAAATTAGATGTTAATGTGCTTGGATTAATTAAATCCTTTAGAACTCACTACTTTCTATAATTGTCTTTCCACCCTCCATTCAGATGGAGCATCACCTGTACCAGAGACTGAAACTGGGATAAGGCTCCCGCTGTCGGAGTCAGGGACACTGACAGGTCCTGATAACTGCTCAAACAGGTTCTCAATAAAGATGTGAGCCCACACGTGTCATTTCCACATGGCACAGAGCTCATGGGGACCTTGGGCTGGCCATACACTACAAGTACTTAATACAATTCAACACTGCCTTGGACAGTTCATGTTCATATTGAGGCTCATCTTTTTCAAGCAGCCACAACTAAAGCATTGGGGTGTGCAGACTAATCAGTTCTGAGGCTGTTCAACGTCAATGTAACACAACACTTCACATGTCAAATAAGGACCTTTCATTCACTTTAAAAGGGTCAAAATACACAAAGTAAAACATCTGATATATCCTGCTTCTGACGAACAAAACTAGTTCCAACTGAGCAGCTTCTGAAATTAAACACCAACTTTCTTCCAAGGTACAGATTTGCACCTCTTCTATTTGAAAAACATTTGGCAGTACAGCTAAAATAGTAACTCCAAATTTCGAAGAAAACCTAGATATAAACAAAATTAGTTTTAAATGGTAGGTAAAGAATACCTTGTATACTTTGCCATATCCTCCTTTTCCTAGCCTTGCAACCTCTTCAAATTCATTCAAGTATCGTGAAGTCTGCGCTTCAAAGAGAACTTCCTTTTCCCTAATCAAAAAAAGTGAGGCTGAATTAAACTAAATTACAGCTTACAAGTAAGATACAGCTGTACACATTCTAAAACACTATTCACATTATGAAAAGAAGAAAGTACTTTGACATTACCGTCCTGTACCAGTCTAAGTGAATACTACAAACCAGCAGACTGGAAGAGCATGCACGTGTTATACAAATCCATACTCTGTTTTAACAGAGGTGTTCAGACTATTTCTTTTATGTTGATGTCTGATAAATCTTGTTTTCCTGAACAGTGGCACTGAATGCAAGAGTTGTGCTGAAGAATAAATTTTCACCACATCATTTTGAGAATTTGGAGAAACTTTTACCTTTTTTCCTATGTTTCAGAGCTGAAGTATGAAATGCAGTATTAATTAAATTCAGAGTGGAGCACAGAACTTTAGGGAAGGAGTTAATTTAGTATTTCTACATGCTTTGAATACATACCCAATTGCACGGGACTCTCCGTTATCAAGTTCCTAGGAAACAACAAAATCCAACATAAAAACATGCCATATAAGAAGAATAACAAGTCTACTGTGCCAGTGGCATGGACAGCTTAATCAAAACAGAAACTGCAACCTTCTTCTTAGAAGAAAATCAGGTTACTGACAGCCATTCGTATGCTGCAGAGAGCTTCACTGAATTAAAGTATTATTATCCCACTGATAATCTGTTAACATCGCTCTGCTGGAGAGATTACTGCCCTTTTAGAGTTCTGCTGGCAAACAGGATAAAATGAGGGCTCTAAAATGTGCTTAAAACAAAATTAACTAGCTTAGTTCAAGCAGTGAGATAAGCAAACGGGTCTGATTCTGCCTGAAGCACAAGTACACAAAATACACCCTCCACTAATGTAAATATGAAGGTGTTAACATAACCAACAGTTTAAAGTTGAAAATGGACGTCTGTGCATTGTCAAAAAAGCTGTAGCAATACTTACAACACCTTGCCTTTGTTTGAAACGCTTTAACTAGTTTTATTATTTAATAAGGTACAAAATATTGATGGCTTCAAAAACTGCTTTGCACCTATAGAACCAGAGCATGCCATCCCAAACAGCTAAGGAGTTATTTTGTATAATTGTTAAAAAGCCCCAATCCAATATTAAAAGAACTCCCAAACAAAAGCTCCTTACTGCAGAGGTTGCCAAAGACATGTACCAAAGCTTACCCCGTTAAGTATTTGTTGACTAGCTGCTTTCATCAGTTCAGCAATGGCTCTGTTGTGCTGCAGTCTTACAGTACTAAATTCATCACAGAAGGCGAAAGGGGAGAGCAACCCTGTTCTTGTGAAAGCCTGACGAAGAACTGCACAAAGGAACAGAGAAAGGTCAGAGAAACATTACATAAAGCCAGCCAATAAGACCATGTAAAGTTTTTAAACAAATCTTATTGGAAAGATAATGTGTCTGAAAAACCAAACAATCCCCCCTACTCTAATGCTGTTCCCGTACTCTTAGCAATTAAAACTAATTAAATTCAAACTAGAGCTGCTCTATGGGAATCCCTTTGCATAATACAGTTATTTGCCGTGCCCTTGAGGGTCACAACTGCATCTCCGCTTCTTCCTCATGTCAGCAGATGAATTATACAAACATCCACCCACTCAGTTAAATTTTACTTTTACTTGGACTTATTTTGATCAGTGAAAAGAAAAATTCAAAGCAGGTTCACAATTATGAAGATGCACTTATAATCAAAAGTGGTCATATCAAGATCTTTTAATTCCCATCCAAACCCACACACTTGTGCACATACTCGTAATAAAGAATGAAGTCACTCCCTTCCACCACCTCCCCAAGCACCTCATTTTTCTCAGCTGGTGTAAAACAACCATGGCAAACAAAACCTAATAAATGCTGGGGATGGGTGCAACTGTGATGTTATAAACGGCATAAATTTTAGCTATGAACAACACATTTGATGTTATTGTCTACAATCATGTATCATAAGGACAAAACCCTTGGATATTCTTTCATCAATGCACTCAGTAAATGCCTAAATGAACAAAATACCCACCATAAGTCACATACCAAAAAGGTATTTTAAATGTAACACTTCACACTTAAAAATGCGAACTCCCTGAATGATATCAAAAGACTTTATGGCAAAATAAAGTACTTATAAAGGTATTTACTCAGATTTTCACTGAATATAATTTTGAAATATTTAGAGAAGACTCTACTACAACTATTTCTTCATAACTATTTTATTAAATTCCTCTTCTACCTGCATTTTTAGATCACATTTAACAGTTATACAATTTACCCTGCTGCCCTTCTCATGATGCAACTCACAGGATCTAGCTGGAACAGAACTCTCTTATCCTTACATCTACAGCAACATTCTGTTATACTGTTTTCAAAAATAAGACAAGTTGTCATTGCCAATTTAGTTGATTCAAGGTATTCATCCTCTTCACAGAATCACGCTTGTCCCAGTGGGATCAAACCTACAGCTTTGCATTGATATTACACTGTAACTCTGCACAGAAGGGTCTGGTACATATTGCAGTAAGGCAGTTTAAGAGACAGGAATGAACTCTCTTACTAACTTCGGAACAAACACCTGGAGTGAACAGGGTTGTGTGTGTACATGTGGCAGAGATGCTCCAGCAGTGACACCAACAGCAGCTGGTTTTGGATGGTCGAAGTGAACTTCACAAATTTTTGTGACCCGTTTGCAACTCGCAGCTCCGCCGGCACATCCGTTTCTGAAAGAGGGCAGTCAGACAAATGAACTTAGGTCTCAGTACACACCTATTTACCTAAACATCAAAACAATGTACAACCACACAGCTTCAACACAACCCCAGCTCACAGAGGCAGCACCCGAGCTGCCACTGAGCGAGCAGCTTAAGACGCTAATTAGGAACGTAATTAATTTTTGTAAGTGTACACGGAAAGCAGCTACCCGGGGAGGCCGAGGCGTCCCGTGCCCGAGGCAGGGGGAGCTGCCACGGCGGCCTCAGGGCAGGGCGCTGCCGAGGGCCTGCCCGCTCTTGCATCACCCCCGCGGCCGCCGCTGCCTCAGAGCGACCGGCAAGGACGGGAAGAGGAAGGCGGCGGTTCTACCCTCCTTCCCTCCCTGCCGGCCGGGGAAAAGGGGCGACTTCCCCGCTCGCCCACAGGGCTGCCCGCGGCCCCGCTTACCGTCAAAGCGCGGCTCCGGGCTCTCCTCAGGGAACTCGATGGCGGGCGGCGGCGCCCGCAGGGCCGCAGCCCTCCCGCCCCCCCACNTTCTGCCTGCACTTCCTAGTTTTGGATTTATATGTTGAAACTGCAGAGACCTTGCATGACGCTTCTCTGTCAGCACACGAGCTGTCTTGCAGAACCTTTCTGAAGTAAGTGTGGGGAAAGATAATATGGACCATGCTGGACAAGGGACTGAACAAACAGAGCCAAAATGCTGGAGCAAAGCAGCTCTCACCAACCAGAGAGATTCACAGTCCAGAGCAGCATCCTGAAGCTCTGATCTGCTCTGGGATTCTATCAGATCTCCTGCTCCTACACCAAGTCAAAATCCAACAGTAGCAGCTCCACATGCTTCCTCTCTTCTCAGAGTGGGCAAGAATAAAAGGTAAAGTCCTAATGCAGGCAATGTGTGTCCCTCATTTATCTTGCTACCTGTAAAATGCACACCATGGCTTTTGGTTTTCTTAAGAAAATCCTTATAGCAGAAAATAATGGGAAAAAAGGAAAGAAATAATTGGGAAAGGCATATTTGTCCTTTGATACCTGCAGAGGGAAGATTCCTGCTGTTCCATCATTTCCCTTGATTTTCAGGGAGGTGTTGCATTGCACTGGATGAAAATGCTACCCATAAGAAAATGTTCATATGTTGAAGAGTATTTACCAATGGAAAAAATCTTTTGGCCCCCTTTGAATTTCTACCTGAAAAGTACTTCAGGGAACCAGAGTTGACAGGATGATAAATTTCTACTGCAGTTTTGAGACTAAAAGTGCAAGTTGGCACACAGTGATCCCCTTTCTTAATCAGTTCAAGATGGACTTGGAAGGGGCTCATCTTGGTCTTCTGTGTCCTGCACAGAGAGAATGTGTAGAACCAAGCTTAAATTTCACCTCTGGTTCTCTCAGATGACCATGTGTGCCACTGAAAAGATGACCACTATGCTGGCATGTTCGGTCACCTGAAATGCAAACTGTATCCTGGTGGGATGATTTGCACGTTGCTACAAATGAAGTGAGAGCTGGGGATCAGATCGGTTGCGTCCAGGAGCAAAACTGGAAGAAAATGAACCCCTGGAGTGGCAGAGGAGTAGAATTAGTGACAACTAGAACTGCTGCAGCTTTTCAGGATGCAGCACCTGCCGTTGGGTGATGTGGGAGCTGAAAGTGGGATAGGTGACCTTGTGCTGTGTCAGACCCAGCTGGTACACACGTTATGTCCCTAGAAGNGAGGCGGGAGCTCTCTCATGGCCGGTTCCCGGTTCCCCTCGCCTGCGTGTCGATGTGGGGGTTTTGTTTTGTGTGTGTTTGGGCTCTTGCCGCGCTGAGCGCGGACATGTTGCGTGCGGTGCCCGTCCCTGCCCCTGCCCGCGGCCTTTTGCTGCCGGTGCCAGAACGTTTTCGGGCACCGGGACCCCTGAGAAAGGCGGAGCCGGGGAAGGCGGGTCGGTGCTGCGGGCTTGGCGCTGGCGGTACCGGGGCGGGCGGTTCGGTTGTAGCGGGGTCCGGGGCTCGGGGCCGCCCGGAGCGAGGCGCTCGCGGGCGTTCGCGGCTCGGGCTCGGTCCCGCCGCATCCAACGGCCCCGGGACACGGAGTTCGGAGCTGTCCCGCGCCGGCCGCTCCCCGCCGCCTGCTCAGCCACGGTAAACTCGGTAATTGCTCTCGCCTCTGCTGCCTTTCATTTTGTAGCGAAAGCAAAACCTGCGCGGGGGGTGTGTTTGTGTTCCGCACTGCCCCGGCTGGGTTTTGCTCCCGGCGGCGTGTGCGGTGCGCTCGGGGATGGAGCGAGGTGACTCTGCCTGGGCTTCTGCTGGAGTAGTTTCCTCTTGCTGCTTGTTTGTGCCTCGGTGTTGCTGTGTGCCGCTCTTGTTTTTTTACACTCGCTGCTGGAAATGTTTGGTTTGTACCGAGATAAAGGCGCAGTCATACTCCCTGGCTGAACGCGGTTCTGTGAACGGGATCTTGTGTAAAACCCTCCTGAGCTGTGATTTATTGTATGCAAAGCGGAGACCAAACATAAATATTTAGATCTGAAGTCGTAACTGATGCGTGTGGTGATGAGACTGCGAAAAAAGAATCTAAACAACGCTGATGCAACACTCCAAATGGGAGGAAAGCAACTGTTTGTTCTGTTTTACTCGTCAGTATCGTACTGGGAGAAGTCTGTTATGGGAATAGCACAGGGAAAAAACGCTCGATACACATGGCAGTGTGGATTTATGTTCAGCAGTGGTACAGGAACAGAACCTGTATGTACATTGAACAGTGGGAGAGGAAAAATATCCCTGCTCGTAATTTTTGTGCTACTTCATCAAAGAGATGTTATATCCAAATTAATTATATTGACATATTTTGAAAAAGTGGTGGATCTGAGTTATTCTTGATATCCATTGATATTTGCCAGTGTCTAGTGTTTGATATTTGGTAATGTGCTACTCAGTTGTCAAAAATAAATTTAAAAATGTGTGAGGCATCTCTCATTGGTCGGTATAAGGCCAAAGCTTTTTGTGATAATATTCTTCTGTTTACTTTTCACTGCAGTCTTGATTCTGGTTTTTGTCCTGCAAATAACTTCCAAATATGTTGTTGAAACCCCTGCCCTTTCCATCACGAAAAGGAGATATCACTGGTATCTGCAATTTGAAGTCTGGATCTTACCTGAAAATCACTAAGCCCAAGAACTGTCATCTTAGTCTTTCAAATGGATAGGGATGTCCTAATTTTTCAGTAAAATGAGTGAATTTTCCATTTTTTGTGTATTATCATCTCCAAAATGGCAAGTGTTTACAGAGTAGATTTTAAATTGAAAATTTAGTGGGGAAAAAAAATCTAACTAAAGGCTTTGTGCATAATTTGTCTTTTGTGGGACTAGAAGTTCTCTGATTTACTGTGCTTTGTTTAATCTGCCCGAAGTTTTATCATTAGCAATCAAGTTGTACCATGAATCTGAAACTGCTTCATGCTTTGTTCTCTCAGTTATTGCAGTCTTACAAAGCAGGTTATACTTTAAACCCTCAATTAAGTTTATAGTTTCCCTCAACTTCTAAAGGCCCTACATGATACAGTATGAGAGTAGTAAAAATTCACATACAGGAGTTGATAACTGATCATGTAATTATTCAGCAGCTTACTTTGCACACACAATTACACGTATTTAAAGAGGTACCATCTTGAAACATAATCAGCATTTTATAAAGAACTCAATATCAGTTATTGCCTTTATTCTTGAGGGCTGAGGATTTGTTTTACCCTCTTTTGCCTTCATCATTTTCTTTTTATGGCTTACATTCCTGGGGTTTTTTTCCCTGGCAAAACAACATTGCATAAGTAGAAGTGAAAAAGATGCTTTTTAAATCAACTTCTTGGTTGATAAGTAAGCACTGTAAATGTGATGGGTGCAAAATACCACAAGGAGTGCTGCCAAAATTGTATCCAAACAAATACTTCTTGGAGGGGCAGATGAAACCCCGGTGGAAATAAATTTGTGAGTGTTTTCTTGCTCTCCTTTCCCAAGATTTCTCAGAGCTGTATCCCATCCTCTGTGTCATCAGGGGTGTGTGGTTCCCAGGAGCAGGAAGATGTTGGCCAAACAACCCCTTCTGGATCTCAGCAGGCCAGCACTTGGTTGTGCCACTGCTCACAGCTTCTTTTTAGAAAGAAGGTCTTGGTAGCTACAGTGGTTTAAAACCCCATGAAAGTGTAAGAAATGCCCTCAGTCATTAGCTCAGCAGAAGTTAAAAGCAATATTGATACAGTTTTGTGGAAAATTCTACTCTCTGGGTTTAGTTGTGTGTTGAGTGGAAATTTTTTTTTGAGTTTTGGGGGTTTGTTCCTTTGTTTGTAATCTTCTTGTTGAGTTTTTCAAGTTCTTTGAGGCTAAGTGACAGGATTTCTCTTAGTCTGTCCTTTCTGGAATACTTTGGACATTCTTATACCAAACAGAACTTTTGCCTTGTTACAGATATGAACAATGACCATAGTTAACAAGCCAAAATCTTCAAAGTCTAAAAAATCTTCCTCAAGACGGTCTGACAAATCTATGAAACCCCGTACTAAAAAAATGACGTCACGCACTGCAAGTTTGGGCCGGGTACCTCCTACAGAAGATCCAAACAAAGTCTCTGTGGACAAAGGTCCTGGGGGGCATATTTATTGTAGATCATCTCAAAAATCAAAGCCTTTTGCCCAAAGAGATCTAGGTAAGTGTCTTTTGTCCTCCCTCCTTTTTCTTAAAAACAAAACAAAAGTAGAAGCAGATTTTCGTTGTTGCACTGCTATAAAATGGGACTACAACGAATCAGGAGTTCAGCCATAGACTTCAGTTTTGTGCATCCCCTAAGGCAGCTGCAGGGATAGGTGTTGCAGAACTTGATTTTATCTGTTTACAATTGATTAGTAAAGTATTTTATGTTTATGTATAATCAAATAAGGGGAGTTTTTCATATTACACAGATGTACTTAGGTGTCTTCTGTTCTGGAGAGAAAAGTACATTTTACCATGTCTATTCATGGCTTCCATTATTCACAAGTCTTTGAATAATAACACTGCCCAGGAAGAGATCTGATATCTACAGGGTTACTTTCTGCTGCTTGCTTGTTTGTCTGAGTCCTTCTTACTGCATAACCACAAGTGTACGTTTGTGGTTTAAGTTACAATAAGGGAAAAAACAATAATTTAAGTAATGAAGAGACTAAAGGATATAGATATAAAGAAACTGGGTGCTAAAATCAGAGTGGTAGTTTGTCTTGCATTAGAAGAATTGAAACAGATGAATAAACTGTTGTCCAAAAGAGTGTGTTGACCAGCAAATTCACGTGGCAGCGTTAAAGCTGTGCCTCATGTGTTGCTGTGTTTTGGAGTAGAGCTGGTTCTTCAGGCTGCTCCTGCACAATCCTAGTTCTTAAATACCTTCTGTGAAACAAAAACAGTACAGCTCTTTTTAAAAGACAATTTTGTTGCAGTTGTTAATGATGGGATTGCTCCGCCACAAAGAATTCTTTTTCCACCCGAGAAAATCTGTATGGATTGGCAGCAAACACAAAGCGTTGGAGTTGGACTGCAGAACCTCGGCAACACATGTTTCCTTAATTCTACTCTCCAGTGTTTGACCTACACGCCTCCTCTTGCCAATTACATGCTTTCACTTGAGCACACCAAGTCATGTGAGTACTTTCTAACACTATAAATCTGTCGGACAGCTCTGAAGGTGAAAGGAAAGCAGTGATTCTGTGAAGAAAATTCTTAGTTGTCCTATTTTGTCTGTAGAAGCAGGTTTTGAACATGATCCTAAAGGTCTTTTCCAGTCTAAATGGTTCTGTGATTCTGCTAACAGGAGGCTCAGAATTATAGGAGGCATATAAAGTGAATTTGTTAATTTAATGTGCCACGGTAAAACTTAAAGAAAAGATCATTTCTTGCTTCATGTGAATAATAAAGTACATTGTAAAGTAAGGCATTTGATGAACATTTGGCATTTGGGTTTCCTGCTGGTAGAAAGGTGATAAAATTTAGGATGTTGGCATTGAAGATTCTTAGTCTTCACAGCTGTAGTGCACTGGTACTGTGATAAATTATATGTTCATTGTTGACCCATTAAAAACCCCAAACATTCTAGAAAGTGCTACAAACTAATCTCTTATGAACTCAAATAGAAATTTGGGAGGGCTGTATTAAAATCTAGGCTGATTTTATTCTAAGTAATTAAGTTTGTATTTCTTAAACTCTGGAATTTGTGTTCTTTGAATTTTGTTTTTCTACTTGAATTTATATAAGCCTAGGGGAGCTTCTTTTTATATCCATAAATGTGGTTTTTTTCCTTAGGCAGCTGTATGCTTTCTAGTCTGGTATCTTGATATGTATTCCCAGAAGTTTGATTGTGTTTTGTTCCCATAGATAAATTATTTCAGTTAAGAATCACAGAATGGTTTGGGTTGGAAGGAACCTTCAAAATTATTTAGTTCCAATCCCCTGCCATGGGCAGGGACAGCTTCCAGTGGGAGTGTTCCAGGCCAGGCTGGATGGGGCTTTGAGCAGCCTGGTGTTTGATTCTATGTGTTTTAATCTCTACACTTCTGCATAATGAAATGGCTCGAAACCGTTGAGATATTGACACCTTAGGAGGAGAGAATGTGACACAGAGAGTGGACATTGCACCCACAACTTAGATGATTGTTATTTTGGGGTGGGGTTTTTTTAGCAATGTGTATTTGACTAGAATGGGATGCTTTTCTTTCGCTGTCTAGGTCATGTAGAAGGATTCTGTATGATGTGCACAATGGAAAGTCACATCAATCAGGTCCTGTGTTGCTCTAATAATGCCATCAAACCTACGTCTGTTATCAATGGCCTTAAAAGTAAGTAGTTTGTTATGGTTTGTTTTTTATCTGTTTAATTTTTCAAAGAGTTATTTGATGCTTATAAATGATTCTGATACTTTAAAGAAGAGATATTTTAGAAATATGTATTTTCTTTCGTTCTATAAGAAATAAATATCTAATGACCTTCTTATTTATTAGGAATAGGAAAACATTTCCATTTTGGCAGTCAAGAGGATGCACATGAATTTTTATGCTTCACTGTTGATGCTTTACAGAAAGCTTGCTTGAATGGAAGCACCAAGTAAGCATAAACTAATTAAATTTAAGTGTTTCCTAGCCCCTCTTACTACTTTATTTACTCTCATGAAATAAAATCTATGTCCTTGATTTTTATAAAACCAAAAATTGTTTCAAGAGTTAACTGTGCTTTTAGTCTTCTGAGGTCTGACTCTACTTTATTCCCAGGTTAGACAGATCTTCTCAAGCCACCACGCTTATTTATCAGATATTTGGAGGATATCTAAGATCTCGAGGTACTTTTTAAAAAAAATTACAGTCTTTTGAACTGATCTGTGTCTTTTTGCCTGTCTGTAGCAAAGGAGTTTGTCGTTTGACTAAAGTAATGTGTATTAATAATTTAAATTCGTGCAGTTAGTCTCATTCACATGATGTTAAGCATTTGTGTTTTGGTTTCAGTAAAGTGCTTGAACTGCAAAGCCGTGTCCGATACGTACGAGCCATTTCTCGACGTTACTTTGGATATCAAGGTAAGGTGTTCTGTGAGCGTGGGGTGGATGTGTAAAGGCTGCAGAGCATCATTAAATAAAGTCATTTTGCTTAAAAACGTGTATTATTGAAACAAAATAGCTTAGTGGTGGATGGGGGTGAGTTGGACTTCATTGTTCTGTGGAAGCCATGGAAGTGCTCTCCGTGTTTGGATTGGATTTAAGCTGGAAAAATAGTAATTATGTCTACACAAACAATGATACAATCATACTTCTCAATTATTCTACTTCAATATACGTCTATTGTCAGACTGATGGGTTTGATTGTTCTCATTATTGGTGCCAAAGCATACCACAGATACTGTCTGGCACTGCAATATTTATTTATTTTGAAGTGGGATGATTTTGAAATGAGGTAAATGCTCAGTGAACTGTTTCTGCCTCCTCCTTCATGGTGTTTTCTGGTTCACAGTAGGTCACTTAAGCATGAACTAGCAAAGTTCTCTTGTAAAGTGCTTGAAATTTGGCGTTTCTTGTGACTTAGTGCTCTATTTTTTTACTCATCTAGGCAGTTACATCAGTCACCAGAGCTCTAGAACAATTTGTGAAACCGGAACAACTGGACGGTGAAAATAGCTATAAGTGTAGCAAGTAAGATTATTATTATTATTAATTACACCTTGATACGAGATACATGTTTAATGCAGTGCATGACTTGGAGGATAAGTTATCTCTTGACTTTGTTTAGCAATAAGACAGGCATGGCTTGCTGTTTCATTTCGTTCTGTTTATACAACTAATACACTGAAATCATTCAAAGCGTGGAAAATAATGCACTTGTTTCTGAGTGAGTAATTTTTATGTTTCTGTTTGAATATTTGGAAACGCATTATAAGAACTGTGGCCATTAACTCACATTAGACTCTTGTTCCTAAGCGTGAGGCTGCACGCTAAAATACCCATGGCCAGAAGTTCAAAGGCATGTCTGATAAGAAGTGGTGAGCTGGAGCACAGGGATATGGACAAGGATTTGGGGTGGGAGGCAGCACCAGCTTAGTCACTCCTAAACCCAGATGTTTTAGTCTTTTTGTGAGTTTGAAAAGAAAGGTTTGGTCTATGTACAGTGCCATTTCCATTGCTGGCAAACTATTGTATTGCTTTTCAGTTTCCTTCTTGTTTTCTAACATTATTTTTTCTAATAAAGATTACGGCCTGAAAACTTTGCCTCTAAATAAAAGTTTCAGAATTTTATAAACCACTTCTTTTTATTTTTCTTTTGTATTCTGGGTGGGTCTCCTTTTGTTCATTGACTTTATCCATCAGTTTGGAGTTCTGTGCCTTGCATTTTGACATCAGTTTGAAAAGAGGCTATTAAATTCTTTCTGTTTGTTAGCTCTCAGCAGCACTTTTCTTGACAATATAAAGTGGCATGTTTCAGTCTTTGTGCTGATGGTTGCATTTCAGGACTTAGTCTGTACCTCCTTTGAGTGTGCAGTGCGACAAACAAAATCAACAATTTTGTTTTGAAGGACTGCAGAGGGTTTCAGTGTCTTTCCAGGCTACCTCAGTATAAGAAAACTCAATATTGTCCAACGTCTGCCTCTTGCAGAATGGCTGTTTCCTTCCAGTGACTTTTTTACAGTTTTTACAGCCTTACCTTTTTGGCATAAGAAAAATACATGTTCAGACATTTATTTGGCTACCAAGAGATAATGTCTTAAATCCTTTATTCTTTGTTCTGTAGAGCAATATCTGTCAGATCCTGCTATCTTTGCACTATTAACAAAGCTGAAATGCAGTTTATGGATCTAACATATTATACAAGCAAATATCATTGAAATAGCATAACGTGTGAGAGATGAAAGCTTGTTTGACTTCTTGGTGAGAAAAGAATATACTGTTAAAAATATGTCTGTGGTTGTATTTAAGGTGTAAAAAGATGGTTCCAGCGTCAAAGAGGTACACGATACATCGCTCTTCCAATGTTCTCACAATATCACTGAAAAGATTTGCAAATTTTACAGGTGGAAAGATCAACAAGGTATGTTTGCAGCTGGAGTGCTGCTTATCTTGTCGGAATGGGACATTTCCCAAAGATGAATACTCATTTTAAAGTTGTTCACATTTTCAGGCAATAACTGTAGTGTCAGAGAAGTCAATATAACAACTTAGCAGCAGTGGCTGCTTCTTTCGTTTTTAATAGTGAAGTTCCTGTGTGACCATAAGAACATACCTTACCTTAAAGAGCTAATTCTGTAGAAAATAGCTCCCCTCAGCTCAAGGTATTAACTGTTGTTTCTGAGAATAGGCATTTTTAAGTGAATCGAAAAATATATTCATATAGTCCTAGTCTGTGTTTGTAGAAGTGGTTTTTACAGGCTGTTCCATGAAGTATTTCAGGATAACTTTTGAATCTTCTTTGTCTGTGCTTAGGATGTAAAATACCCGGAATATTTGGATCTTCGAGCATATATGTCCCAATCCATTGGAGAACCCCTCATCTATGCTTTATATGCAGTTCTTGTACATAGTGGCTTCAACTGTAATGCTGGACACTATCTCTGCTTCATAAAGGTAGGTACCAGCTCAGCTTCTAACAGGATAAAATCTGTGCTGGCAAAGAAATGAAAATGTTACTGGTAACCACTGGTTTGAGGGGAAAACATTGCATCATGTGCTTTGTTTGCTTTGTTTTGGTATGCTTTGTTCTGTAGAGCTCTATCTGTGATGTCCTTTGGAACACATGCAGTTCATCTGAAGATATTCTGTCTTTGTTTGCAGGCTGGTAATGGACTTTGGTACCGAATGAATGATGCCTCAGTAGAGCTTTCTGATATCAAAACAGTTCTCAATCAGCAAGCTTATGTACTTTTTTATATCAGGTAATAACAAACACCAGATGTGCTCAGAATATTTTTAGTATCGAGTTACTGATACTTTTCTTCTTTTCAAGTCTTTTTCTTTTCAGCCTAGGAAAATATTGCCATTTGTATATTTCTGTCAAAGTGGAAATTCCGCGTGTCATTTATTACCTTTCATTGCTTGACCTTAAACTTCTGCACTTGGGTGCACTGCTTTATATCTGCTCTGTGTGGCTGGCCAGTTTAGAAAAGAGGAGAAATCGTGGCCATAGATGGTGTGAGGCTGAACCATTGCTCTGCAAAGGACAGCCTTTGTAGGAAGACCATTATCTAATCTTTAGTTTGTACTCTTGGCTAAATCTTCCCTGTGCGCCTTTCCCGTGGTATACACTGTTCAGTGAGATTACAGGATGGGGTTTAATCTGGGAATAGGCTGACATAAAAACTCTGAGCTGAGCTGACTCTTCTTCCCAAGGCGCTACGATCTGACGCTGGGGGAGCGCGCCTTCTACCTGCCCGCGCCGTCCTACCCCCGCTCCTTCCTCGGCCAGCGCGGCACCAACAGCAAGCAGGCTGCCTTCATGGGACCACGGCTTCCCCCCCACATGATTAAGGTAATCTGAGGGGGACAGATAATAGCACCACATTATAGTGGGTTTTGATGTGGGGTGGGACATTTCTGAGTTTTATTTTCCCTTCCACACTGTGGGTTTCTTCATGGCCCTTGTGCTACAGCCAGAGTTATTCAAACAGTGGCTAATCCTAAATTGTGCAACCATGCTGCTTCGTTAACTTTATTCTTCCAGCTCAGCTTTCTAAAGTACTGAGAGCTGTGCTCTTGAGACAATTTAAGTAGTCTATTTTGTATTAATGCCTAAATAATTTAAATTTAGAAAGTAAATACCTGCCCTGCCCCTATTAGTGTTGTTTTAGTCGAGACAGTGATAGAAAACAAATTATCTTGTTCCTGAGTACCAGCAGAATTATTCCAGTGTTGTCAGGGAATGTTTAAAGTGGAAAACAAATATCTTTTGGAATAGATTTAGTCAACATTAAGGTGTTTGGGTGGGTGTCAAAACTGATGCTCATTTGATATCAAAGGCAGGATTTACGCACAGTTGTTGGACTTGGATTTATATTGGAAGGGAGGTGAGGCAATTTGTAGAACTATTTAGTATGAGAACTTAACGGTGTAAAACTATCTGTGCTGTGTGTTTGAACATATCCATCTTCCAATCTCTTTAAATCCAGAGTTCAAGTCGTTTAAATGGAAATGGACCCTTAAAAGAGGATCCCAGTACTGTTGGTGTTGCTGTGAAAAGGCCCTCTTCAGCTCCACCAACAGCTTGTGTTCAAAACTGGGCCATTTCCAGGCCTTCGATGACAGACCCTTCAAAAACACAGAAGATCACGATCAGTATTCACAACAAGCTGCCCCCTCGCCCGGCCGTGTCACCGGCCGAGTGTCCAAGCAGCGCTGTGGAGGAGGAGGAGCTGAAGCCCGTTCCTTCGGCCACCATTACAAACTCTTCCGCGGCAGAGCCTACCTCAAACCTCGCCACAGTGTCAGTTGCTACCAATGTCTGCAAGCAGGAGGTTCCTGATGAAATCTTTGTCGAGCCAGCAGTGAATGGAAACCCCAAGCTCTGTTCTGATAGCGTGGTCCCTTACGGCGCAGAACCTTCAGGAAAATCCGAGGAGTCAAAGGGCTTCTTCAAAAGGAATTGCAACGTCATATCTTCCAATGGAATTTTGATTGGGAAGGTGGTCCGTACATTGCATAATTCCCACTCATCTTGTCAGAATGCTGAAGAAAGATCCCAGCATGAGCTGCCAAAAATCGATTCCCTAAATGGTGCTATTAGTTTAGATAATGAATATAAAGAAAATGGACTGAAACTTGATGATTCCACTTGCCAAGTCCAACCCGTTAAACCTTCTGAGATTTTCTTCTCTAAAGCAAATGGAGTGCTTGAAACGGTGAGTTACCTCTGTTCATCTGGACTTTCTCACCTGTGATATGTTCAATATTCATGAGCACTACATCATGGAATACCAAGAAAACACAGCTCATTCCAACCCTTTGTGCCATTATCCCCTTGAATTTGCAGAGCTGACCTGACATATGTCAACGTAAGAGAAGGTCAGGGAGATAATACTTCATAAGCTTCATAAAATACATTTTTGGGGGGAGGGGGATGATAGGTAAAGTGGGAATAGTGCAGGTAACTCAGTGTGATTTTGTTTAACATCTTATGTTGTAAGTTTCTCAACAGTAATTTTCTACTACAAATAGCTTTCTGTTTGTTAACTTCTGTGTTTTAATTGTAGATGCCTAAAGCTCTGTCACCAGATCCTCAAGGTATCTTAGAATCTCTTACCTACAGCCAGTTGAACAGCTTGTCAGAGGAAAAAAGGTAAAATTAGTACCTTCTGATTAAAACAAGATTTCATACAAGTTTATTACTATTTTACTCATCTGCTAATGCTACTTAAGAGATCTACATCAGTACAGAGAATTCCACACTGTACACCTGGTATTGCAAACATCAGCACTGGGCACACATTATTCTGCTACCAAATACAGGCAGATGCCTCCTGTAAAACTTTCACAGGATGTTTCTACATTTTTCTTCCATTGTCTGGAGTACTTTTTCTATATCCCTTTCCCTTTTTTACATCCTGGGATGAGTGAATGCAAATTTCCGCAATCTGCTCTCCAGTTTGGGACAGAGTGGGAAGTCTGTGTCTTTACTTTTTTCCTAATTGGGAGGAGAGAAAATACAGTTGTTCTGGCTATTGATGTGATTCAGAGCTGCAAGTAGAAGGAGATGGATGTGTTGTGGGTGGTTTTTTTAAGGCAAGACTTGGAGAATTGAGAGAAAAAAAACTTTCCATGGGAGCTGAGGGAGGTGTAAGAACAGTTTCTAAAGACAACGTCTTTCAGAGTTTTGCATTAGCCACCTTATTTTTTTTTTAACCTTAGGAGATTTTACTCCTAACATCTTTTGNCAGAGTTTTGCATTAGCCACCTTATTTTTTTTTAACCTTAGGAAATTTTATATGGACTTTTTCAAGTTAAAAATACGTTTTTATTTTTGTGCAGTGTCACTGGACCTCAGAAATCTTCTGACAATGATGGTCTTATGGAAACTGTGGTGATGGAAGCATTGTTTGCCTATGAAGAATCCAGGAAGGTTCCTTCCAACTTTAGCTGTGAGGTTGAGAAACTTTTTACTCAATCAGATTCTGAAACCATTTTTACCAAAGAAGAAGTTGCTGAAAGTATTATAACAAAAGCTGATAATGCACATCTCAATATCAATGGTCAGCACAAGGTTAGGAAAAAATCCTTGGACACTGAAGGTGAATTTCTTGGGCAGTGCGAGTCTGAAAACATCAGAGATAAAGACAAACTAAGAAGATCAAAAGAACCTGAACTCATTTCAAAAGAAAATCCTTTGTACATCAAAGGGTCTCCTGAGAGCAAAGAGAAATTAGGGCAAACTTCCTCTATAAAGCCTGACATTGAATGTAGTTCTAAAAAACTTGCATCTCTAGATATTACAGATAAATGCCAAGATACAAAGGACATTTCCAATAGCTACGTAGAGGTACCACCTGTAAATGACTCTTCTATTACAAAGCTGGATAAAGTATTAGAAAGCCAATTTTCTAGAGCAGATGAGGGACTGAGTAATAAAGCATGTGAAGAAGATGATAAACATATGAAAAAAAATAAGAAAAAAATCCATGACTCTAAAAGAACTGACAAAGAGCACTACCGGAGAAAGAGGGAAAACTCCGACACTGAGGAGAAGGAGAGGCAAAGCAGAAACAAACCAGATGATCATTCCCACCGGAGGAGGAGCTCTCACAGCATAGAAACAAACAAGCAAAGCCGTCATAAGCAGGAGTATTGCAGTGAGAGCAAGTACAGATCCTCCCACAATGAAAGAAACAGTCCCAGTAATGGCAGGAGCTCAGGAAAGTATTCTCGTTACAGATCCCGAAGCAGAGAAAGGACAGATCCAGACAGGAATAGGTATTATTATTCCAAAGGAGACAGACCTTGGATCAGAGAAAGATACTATCAAGATGAACCACGGAGATGGGAAAAATGCAGATACTACAATGATTATTATTCCTCCCATGGAACAAGGGATGGTAGGGAGAGGAGGTCCTCTCACTGTGATAAAGACTATGACAAACTGAGCCAAGCTTACAGCAGGTCACACAAGGATTATCACTGCAAAAGCAGATGGGCTCACAGCACACTCTCCCGAGAGGAGGATGTGCATCACTTCAGCAGCCACAGAGCAAACTTCCACCATTGTTCAGTACCTCAGCAGCACTCGGAAAAATACTCCCGCGAAAGGCACGCACTTCCACCCGTGTCAGCTCACTCAAATCTCGAGGACTCTTCCCGGGAAAGCGAGAAAGAAAAACTAAGAAACGGCAAAAGAAAATACTCCCACCAAGAAGAAAGTGGAAGTGACATAGAAAAGAAATGCCGAAAGACAGATGACCAAAGAATCAAAAAGTATAAGAAGGTCAAGAAGAAAAAGAAGTCCAAAGATAAACATCGAGAGAAGGATTACAAGTAAGCAAGGATTCCAGCATAATCAGCAATCTTTTCCTAATTATTTTCTGGGTATATCTCATGTCTGCCTTTTTTTCGTTGTTTCTAAGTAACTTATCTGTCATAATGTGACGGGATCATGTCATTAGGTTGGCCGAGTGAAGATAGGAAAGATGTTGCTGAATTGTGTTAGAACACTAGAGCTGGACAATGTAGCCAGAATAACATCTGCACACCGTTCTTGGTTAGATTACAATTTTAATTTTTTTTTTTTAATTCCCCATATGCCTGTTAATGATTTGTGTACAAACCAGGACCTCTTGCCCTTCATTCTGAGGGCTTAAGGTTGCTGCATCTAAATTAACTTAGATGTGCAGAAATTACCACAAAGTAGCAGACACTCTGCAAGTCGTCACCTGTGGTAAATAAATAACATTTCATATATACATCAAGTGCCACATCTGTTTTTCTATTTTTAACTTGCATGTTTCCTTCAGACTTTATGATTTGGATTGCTCTGTGCTCCACTTTGACAATGACAATCGCAAACATAAGAAAAAGAAGAAAAAGAAGAAGCACGACAGGAAACTGAAAGACTTATTGGAATATTTAGATCCTCATTTCCAGAAGAAAACATGGGAGAAGAAGGAAGAGTCCCGTCCTCCAGATGACCATTTATGTGAGCAATACAGAAACCAGGGCAGTAAACAACCCCACAAGGAAGAGAAGCCTTCTGGTGCAGGTGACAGCAAGAGATACAGCTCCATGGCATCCCATGAGTACGTCAGAGGTGAGGGGCCCTGGGATGCTGGCAGGACTCCTGGTTACTCCTGACAGTCTTTAAATGCTCTGTGGTGAAATCCCTGGGTTTTAGCATGGCTTCTAAACACTGTCCTGGCAGGTGGTTGGAAATAGATGAACTTTAAGAGCCCTTCCAACCCCAACCATTCTATAAGTTAAATAAAATACTGCATTTAGCTGTTCATAGCACAGAGACAGGGCTGGTTGCTCACCCAGAGTAACTGGAGTTGGTGATAATAGTGAAATATTGTTGGTCCAGGTGTAGCTCTGCCTTCTCCTAAGCACAGCTGCCAGACCTCCAGAGGACACTTCACAATTTAGCACCTGGAGAGTGTTAAATTCCTGCTATTGTTTTATTCAGTTGTGGGGTTTTTCTGTTAGCAGAGGCTTAACAATATATAGAAGTGGGCTGAGGAAACAGCTCTTCCCCAATTTTTAATATTTAAAAAAAGTGTTTTGTGCTTCTAAATATGAATTCGTGTGCCTGACTGAATTTACTCTGAGCTTTCAGCTGTTGCTTGTCATAATCTCAACTTGGGCTCACAGTAGATAAATTAATTAGTTTAAATTAATTAGCCTGAGAATTATGTAATGAAGATGATTGCACACTGCAACAACTTCAACTTCTAAAATCAAACTTGACAACATTTCCCATGAAATTTTTGCTGAACAGAAGTGTTTATTATAGAAAGAAAACCTTATTAAATCCTTATTATCTGATATCAACCAGTTCCAATTACCCATCTATTTCAATAAAAAAACAAAAACAGTCCCCCAACTATCTATTTTACTCAAAGATAAGTGAAGTAATCCCCAAAGAGGACAGCTCACTATCCAAAAGCAAGTTTTATTATTAATTTTTCTACATTTTATACCTACCCATAGTTTAAGAATTGGGTTAATGGTCAGTGACAGTCCTGTTCATTTCTAGTCATGTTGAAAATGTCATTATAGCACAGAAAACAAAAGAATTCCTCTTCCTGCATTACAGCTGAATGCATTTTGCTATTCAGAGAAGTTTAATCTTGAAATCCTGGAAAATTAAAATCTCTTTCATGGGGTTTCCACATTGAGGCAAATTGCCACAGTCAGTGCACTGAATTCTTGCACTGAAAAGTTTGGCAAAGGGGAAGTGCATTTGTGGAAAACTGATTGTATTTTAGGACAGAGACAACCGAAAGTTCTATTCTGAAAATACAGAGTGGAGCGAAAGATGATTGTTCACCCATTATTCCTTAACGAGGAAAACTGCAGAACTGAGTGGAGGTCTTTCAGATCTTTAAAAACGGATTGCTTTTATGATATTCACGTCAAAATAACCCTTAGTGCACTAAAAGGGTCTTTTCTCGTCTAGCTGACAAATCAGGAACTAAACAGAATAAAATGCTTGTGCTCAGGCGTGGTTTGGCCACAGTGATTCTCTGGCCAGCAGATGGCAAACGCGGGTTTTCCCAAACCGGTCGGGTTTAGCGAGGAATTGAATGTCCTCGCCCAGGTCAGGGCTCTGCGGGAGCTGGGCTGCGCAGGGAGGGAGCTGTTTGTTCCCCTCGCCACTCGAGGGGGAGACGAGGGCTGGCAGCAGCAGTTTAAGTCTTGAGAATTTTAGTATTTCCTCAAGTCCGTGGATGTTAATTAGCTCCATCTTCTGGAAGGTTTGTTTCTTTTGAATGGGTCTCAAGTAGGATTCTCTGAACAAGGAAAGCTGCTTTCAAAAGAGGCCACTTTGGCTGTGGTTTTAGAGAGTACAGAACCTCTCAAACATGGGAGGAACCTGAGAAGGAATTGTGAGGTTGTGCTTTTTCTCCATGTTACTTTGAATAATTGAATAAGGATGAAGACAGTGAGAAGTTGCGTTTTAAGAAAAATTAGAGAAATTGGTACAGGATGGGGGAAGGAGCAGCTTTGAGGCAGTTCTTTCCTACATTCCTACATGCTCTCTCCAGCAAGTTTCTGAAGGCTCTGCCTTTGTGGCTAAGATTTGGTCAGCCTGACCACAAGATTGTTACTAAAACAACGATGCTGTCTGGGCAAAACTTCAATTAAATTTGATTCAGCCGAGGTCCAGCACTTGCTGTTAAAGCAGGTGGCTCTGTCCTGAGGCTCTGTACAGTCCAGCAGCCTTATCCCAGAACTGGGATGCAGCTGGTGTGTGAGGAGGTTGGATCCTGTACTGAGGGAGCAGATGGAGCAGGTTTGAGCCTTGTCCTTTAGAAGTCAAGCCCCTTAGACAGTTTTGCGTTTAATGGCACGGCAGGGACTGACCTTGTTTCCCTTTGCCTTTCAGACGTGGAGCTGACTGATGAAAGCCTTCAATACTCAGACTGAACCCACCACCAACCCCAGCTCTGACCACCACCCCCACAACCCTTCACCTTCAAAACCAACGACTTCCCATCATCAAAACCAACGGCTCCTTACCTTCAACGACTTCTTGCCCTCAATCCTGACATTACCAATATTGACCATCAAAACTTAAAATTTATTATCAATTACCATCAAGACAAAATCCAGTCATAAGTGGTGCTTAACATTTCTGTACAGAATTTTACCATATAAGAACTTTTTTTTAGTTTTTAACTTGAGACTTTCTTTTTTAAAATATACTTCTAATCCAAAAGGGTGAAAACTTTTTACAACTGCTGAACATTGTAAATTACCACGTAAATATCTCACTGAGCTGAGATAATGCCCTGGAATAGACCATCTCAAATGCTGCTTAATTACAGACTCAGGTTGACTTTATGTTATTCATGTAATGTTACTCCAAGTTAAGACATCTGGTGCAAGAGCGACCAGGAATTATAAAAGTTGCAACTGACAGTCTGTATATTTAATTTAAAGACTTATTTAAAACTTCACAAGTTTTGCAAGAGCTTCATTTTTTTTTTTTCTGTGGTCTGACACTAGAAACTAATTTACTTCACATTTGAGTTATATTCAAGATCTGAAGAAAATCTTCTGGTTTTCGACATCGTGAAACAACGAATATGCAGTTCTGAATGTATCTCTCAAGACTATTTGTATATTGTTCCATATGTTTTTATTACATTTTCTTAATATACTGTCATTTGTCTTAAGTCTCAGTTGTCTGTTTTGTCTCTCTAAAGTGTCTAGTTACAGACAAATTCATACTGTGATTTTTATTTTTATTATTAAATGCTATCAAACTGTGATGCACTTATTATTCACTGGTCCTGCATCAGGAGATGAGTGGGGAACCTGTATTAAATACAGTTCATCTGAATAATCTGTCTGGTTTATACAAGCTGTGTTGTTCAGAGATGTCTAAAGTTTGATCTTTGTTTTTTTAAAGATAAAAAGCACTTGCCCCACTGTAAATATATAGCATGTAAAATTTATATAGTATATAAATACAGCAAAGTTAAAATGGATTTTTACTTGAGTTTTACTTGAGTTATTTAACCTGCACGGTGTCATGGGAGCTGCCAGCTGCCAGGGCGTGTTTGGCACTCGAGAAGTCGCATTTTCCTCTTCATGCGGGGGAGAAGGTGCTGCCGGTGTGGGCCAGAGAAGATCAGTCCTGGGACTGCAGCTGCCTAGACAAGGATGCAGAAGGCTTCTCTGAGTTTAAAGCTGCCACAGCCAGGCACCCGGCTGGGAGCTCAGCAGGAGCTTGTTATTGTGTGTGACCAAAAAAAAAAAAAAAAAAAAAGGAAAAATAGAGCAAGGTTAATGTTTCACTAAATACCTAAAAGCAGTGTTTTGGTACGTGGAGAACAGCATAAAGCCACACCATAATGTACCGGCACAATGTTCCTATGGCAACAGCTATGTGACGTTACATAAAGTAACATGGCAAAGTCACCAACGTTCCTGTCCTGGATGTGGCTTTTTTTCTCCCTTTTGTCCTCTGGCTCCCGGATTTGGTGTCTCGCCCTTTGTCTGGTGAGAAGTGCAGCACAAATGTCTGAAAGGAGTTGGTGTTGTTGCTGTGCCTCCCCTCAGAGCCCCACAGCCCCCAGCTGGCTCTGGAGCAGGGAGGGCACTGGTGACACTGCCCTAGAGCTGTGGAGCAGCGTCACCTGTTTCTAATTGCTAATTGAGGAAACTAATTAATCCACTCCGGAGCAGAGATCCGCTTCCCCCGCACATCTGACAAACTCCTGGCAGGGAACTGACAAAATAAAATACCTCAATTTAGGGTGGCTCTCAAGGGAAAGCAGCTCTTACTGGAGTCACACTCATGGTAATATACTTTACTGAAACATCCTGCAGTTGAAAGATTTTTTTCCTCTGAAAAACTAAACCTGATAATTTAAATTACTGTGCCTAAGGGTAGGGGAAAGAGGCCTTTTACTTACAAGAGCAGTTGTAAAATTAAACCTTAATCTCTTAAATCAGCAATTGCCTCCCATGTATTCCTGGTAAATGAGAAGATACATGACAGTACAGTTTCACACTTTATTTCTGAGAAAATTGACAGATTTAAGCAACAGGTCTTAATGATAAATGAGAACATTAATATTGCTGTGGCTTTACATAAGAACATCACCGTTTTAACAATGATTGATACAGAATATTTGTCATGCAAATCACTTGTGTACACCAAGTAATACTCATATCAATACATACCTGTACAGTATTTACACTTTATATTTAAACTCTAGCTAGAAACATTTTCCAAGAAAATATAGAAATGAAACTGGTAAGCCTCAAGTCTTAAATTTGTAGCATCTGGTCTACAACAGACCTAGCTTTTCCAGCAAGCATATCTACATAGATATGTAATAAATCTTAAAAATATGCAGTTTTTTTATATATGAAGCATTATAAATGCTGCTCAGTTTATAAAGGTTCAGTTTTGTACCAGTTTAAAACAGTTCAAAATGTTAAGTGACGCAGAGCTTATTTTGTCAGAATATTGTAAAATTTAAGTCAGTCCAGCTGAGCTTAAGTTTTGTGTACAGCTCCCTCCCAGCTGCACTGGCGCCGTGGCTCTCTGCCCCTGCAGCTGAAAAGGGCAGAGGCAAAAGGAAAGAGCTCAAGAATTACTCAAGTTCCAGTGCAACAGGAAGGGAGAATCTGTTGTCCCCAGAGGACTTCTCCTCAGCATGGCTGAACTGTAACAGATCCTGCTTTAGGCCACCGAGCAGCCACTTTCAGTAGCCACCCCTGGACTTGAAGCCCAATAAAAAAAGGGAAAGGTTGAGAGATTTTTCTTCACCCTCGTGGATAGTACCTGATATGGCCAAAATTTTCACAAGCCACTTCATTTTACTGGCCTCGTGGCCAGTGGAAATTTTGGGCCAGTTTCACTCCCTGTTAATACTGTTACAAAGAACATTTGAAATCAAATATTAACACACACAAAAACGCTATCCATTAGCTTTGGTAAATTAAATAAGATACATTGAGCACCACAAGTAGCTGTTTAAGATGTTGCATTTCAATGCTAAGAAATAATATATTTCCCGCTATAATATCCTCAGTTACATGTTACTCTAAATAATGATTTCTGCCAGATATAAGAACTTCAAACTAAATACAGCAAATGAACTCCTAAGGCATTTCCTTCATGCTTATAGGCAGACATCCTCACCTGGTTAAATAAATAGATTTCCTCAAAGGTGGTATTTCAGAAGATACGAATTGATACAAAAGTGCTTCATGGCTTATTAATGCTTTTGTAATCTCACATTTCTCCAGAAATACTGTGTTTGCTGCCTTTCACCTTTATGCTCACTAGTACCACTGATTTGGCTTGTCACTATTTGCATTACAAATCTACTTGTCCAAAGCGAAGACTGATGTAGGCAGTGCTTGAAAACAAAATGTCACTGCAGAACAGAAGACTCAAAACAAGTGCTGGCAGCAGCTCCATCATTATGCTGTATTGCAAACACAGGACACACAACTTAATTTATTTCTATAAAGAGTTTAAATGTTTTCCATTAAAGATATCCCCACACTGACACTTACTCAAGGATTCTACCTCCCCTGGCTGAATTTTACTCCCTTGGAAGCACTGGATTTAAACATTCACCCAAGCAAATCCACACACCCTGGGGAAAATGTAAAATGTAGGAAAGTTTACTTTGTTCTTTTCCTCTCAGCCTCTTTTGCAAACATGCAATAAAGCAAAACACTCACAGGCTGACACCCCATGCAAAACAAGGCAAATCAGTAAGACAGAACAGTGAAACAGACTCTCCCTTACACTTCAAAGGAGATTTCAAACAGATCAACCTGGTAAGTCTGTGGGTTTGCCAGTGCAGCACATCTCCCTACAACAGATCCAGAGATGCTCCTGTAACCAACAAGCAAAGCTGCTTTAACATTTTGGGTCTCCAAAGCCGTCACTGGCACAGTAGGCACGGCTCAGGTTCAACAAGTTTGGGAAAAACCGAGTAGTAACAGATGCAGCAGAGTCCAAACCTCCCACTTTCTGCACCCACTGTGGAATTAGGGGCTTTGCCTTAAGAACAATATGTGTGCTGTCAACAGAAAAGCACTGGGGTAAAATTGCTGCAGCAGTTGGTTTGTTCCTGAAAGACCCATCAGTAGGAACACAGAAAAATCTTCCGCAACCTTCAAGAAGAGAGACACGTGCCTGTGGGGAAGTCCAGCTGCACCATGTAATCAATGTGTAATATTTTACGTAAAAATGTTTATTTATTGTTTTCAATTTCAACTGCTGAAGCACAAATGTGAAAATTGCCTTTAAGAATGCAATAAAAATACTGAACTTGTATGAACTTGCATGAACTCTGTATGTCCAAAGTTTGTATCAAGCAAAAGAATGAATCCTGCTTGCTCAACTCTCTAGGGCTGCATCTTACAGAGACAGTTCACCTTCCTGGCTCTTCCCTTTAAAACCATTAAATGCATGTGAAATTATCTGGGGGTGTTTTCACATGCAAGGCCTAAAATCACACAAGCCCTGTCATCTCCCTCCTTTCGTAGTAACTTCGTGTGAGTCAAACTACAACAGCTCAAACATAAGGAGGACGTGACTTTATAAGAAGCAGATTAAACCAGTCGTTAAACCTTGGTGTTTGCTGTGCGTGTATGAGCAGACAGGAACGAGTTTTAGCCAACTGGCAAACACCAGACCACAGCTGTACCTCGTGTCACGGCCACAGGCTCGGCCCTCTGCTGCCGGGCCCTGCCTGTGTTTCAGTGCACGCTGACAAACCCTCAGGCACCACGAGGCACCTGCTGAGCTGCCAGCCACCATTTTGGAAGAAAAGCTATTCCCATAAACGTAGGAGAGGATTCCTGAATGAAAGCTGCACTCAGCTGTTTCTGTGAAACACACGACTGAAAAGTGACACTGGGATTGTGGGGTTTCTGCTCACAGGAAAATGAAGTGCCAGATCACGCCGTGCTCCACTCCAGTGAGAACTA
Source organism: Pomatostomus ruficeps (assembly GCA_013400735.1). Classification (NCBI taxonomy): domain Eukaryota; kingdom Metazoa; phylum Chordata; class Aves; order Passeriformes; family Timaliidae; genus Pomatostomus; species Pomatostomus ruficeps. The sequence continues at coordinate 65,213 of VYZT01041628.1, read as the reverse complement.
AGCCTTATAATCACTCCTTCTTTTATGGGAAATGTGCTCAGGTAACAGGTAGAGGACATTTTAGTGTTAGCCCTGAACGTCTTCCCTCCCAACTCAAGTAAACTGGAGTTGTCACTGATGTAAGTGAAAACAAGGCTTCCATATTTTCATTATATTTTCAATATAATAATTCTCTGGGATTTAAAGCTTACTTCAAATTATATGCCAGTAACTATTTACCCTGAAAAGTTTTGCCAAGTTTTTATGCCATAGTAAAATGTATATATATATGTATATATATATAAAATTTACAGCTGTCTTCATTTAGTTTGTCCAATTTCTATCACTCCACTGTATGCTCAGTTCTAGGTTGGTGCAGGTCTACAAGTTGCTGATCATGTTCTATTTCTTATTTGCAATTCTTCGTTTCCTTGTTGCCAGCATGTCATAAAAGGGATCCCTGCTGATACTTGCTCTGGAAGAGAAAAAAGGAATCATCAGTTTGGTTAACAAATACCTGGTTTTGAAAACCAAAACTTTTGTTCTCCCTTCCTCGTGGACGACTCCACACTCTTAAGATGGATGGCTGCCTTCTAAGCACCACAAATATTTCTTTAGCACAAGATGCTATTCCGCTGTGATTTGTTAAGAGTTCACACCTTCACATCTTGACTATTCTTTACTTTTTCAAGTGGGGCTCTGTTTATAAACCCTCCAAGATAAGGTCAGGCTGTGGAAGTTTAAAGCTGCCTGTGAACATGCTTAAGATACATGTTACTAAAGTTAATTATTGGTTGAAGTAAGAATCCAATAAAATTAGGTTTAAAGACAATTCACACAAGGCTATATATTTGCATAAAACAATAAGTCTGTATTTTTCTCATTTGAATTAGCATTTCCTTAGGACCAGAGAGTAACAGATTTGTATCTTGATCCAGCAACCCCAGAGAGCTCGTGGTTAGTTCTCGAGAACATTGCCACATCAGAGTTCTTCAAACAAGTTACAACAAATTCTCTTAGTATCATACTCTGAAACGAGCTTACACTTGATTTCTGAAAGACATTTAAGACTTTAAACTCACTTGATAGATTTAATCCACTCTTCCTTTTCTTCTGGGGTGGGAGCAGATATTCTATACACTACATGGTTGCCTTCCACCACTCTACCATCAGCTTCAGTTTTACACGCTTTAATTACTTGACCTTTATGGCTGGGGTTGTAGAGCTCAAAGCAGTTCTGGAGGGTAGAAATGAAGCAATAAATTTAAAAAAACAAAACAAAACTGACAAATTCATTTAACAGTACAATTAAGTGCCATATGGTTTGCTTATCTTCATTTAAAAAAATAAATATGAAACTGCCTTACTGGTTTTCTAGGATCTTCAACTTCTCTTATGCTAAGATTTTCTAACGGAATAATTCCTCTAGGTTCTTTGTCCTAAAAAATTAGGAAAATATCGCATCATTAGCTACTTATAAATCTTGATTACAAAGAAAATTCACCATGATATATACTCACTGTTGTGTATTCAAAGTAATACAGGCAATTATCAGTCAGGATAAACCATCTCCGTTTCCATGTTTTTACTCTTCCCCCTACAAACAAAAGGTATCCAGAATTAAACCTGTGCTGCTGTCAAGGCTTCAACAACGGGCAAGGAAATAATTAAGTTCTGCTTATTTTTCGAAGTATGGTTTAATTGCTTAATGGTAAATGGATCAGGCACAGATGAGTGAGGTTAAAGGAACATGTTAAAGCAACTTGTCCTGAGGCAGCATCAACTATGGAGGTGCCATCAGCCACGAGAGCCGTGGGCAGCAGCGAGAGGCCAGACCTGCTCCCTCTGTCCAGGCCCTCACGTGTGTTCACTGCACCAAAAATGCCAACTCTGCTCAGTGCTGGACACAGCCAGGGCTGCCAGGGAGCCTGAGGGAGGCCAGCCCCGGGCTGGAGTGACCCCCACAGCCACTCGCTCAGCCCGGCACTGCCGCAGAACCAGCGGCTGGGTCCCAGCAACAGGACCAACCCCCCTGACAGCACACCTTGGGCAAGGAAAGGGTCCCAGCAATAAAATTAAGGGCATTTTATCACCTTCCTGCCCCTCCACTCATGAGCAAACGTGATTATGAACCCGTCTTTACTTTCAGATTTAATGTCAAGTGCGTAAGGTGCTCATAAACACCACCAACAGAACAAATACGGTGTGTCATCAATGAGGAGCAAATCCTATGCCAAAATATACCACATTTAGTAATTTGTCATCTTCCAGTATTGTAAAAACATCTTCTCTTCATGGGTTAATATATCATTGAGTACGCTTGACAGAAGAAATAGCTACTGCTCCAAAAATGCCAATTTTTCCTTCATTAACAGTTTAGACAACAGCAACCACAGAGTTCCTCTTCCATACACCTGCTAATGTCACCCATTTCTTTTTTAGAAACAACAGTATTGTTCTGGCCCTCTCAGCTGTTTTTCTGCCCTTGGCTGCTTCAGAACACACCTGGCCTCCCACATTACATTATTTTAAAACTCATTTCCAAGAAAGACAATTGTAGATAAAGTATTCATGTGTTATTAGTTTAAAGGTTTAGATCCACCATAGTTATCTGACTTCAGGATTATGTCACCACCTGTGCATCATCCATTCAGCAGTGATTTAATTTCATTAAGGCAACATTTCAAAATAGTTGATCTTGCTATTGAACACCTGTGCATGAAAGACCACCATTAATACATACAAGACATCCAGTTTAATCCAAGTCATAAACCAAATTTAAGACATAAGTAAATTTTTTTAATCTTTTTGTTCTGCTTAAGATAGTTGGGGTTTTTTTTAAATACAGAAATCCAAATCGTATTAAAGAACAATTCTAGGGATATCACATCATTTCTTGATACCAATCCACTGCATATTTGCATTACAGACCAAGTATGCTGCACGTTGTACCTTCCTTTTGCTGGGTTTCACGACCTCCACGATAACCCAGTGCTAACACACTGCAGCATTCCATGTACTCAATAAACTTTATGTTTCCACCAGATGCACTCGTATCTTAAGAAATATTTAATCTGCAAGCAGGTGTGGTGAAATAAGTGAAGGCAAAATAGTGCAAGATGCAGAAGCCGTGACACAATGAATGGTTGAGTGAACTGGAGACAGTGAGGGAAGAACTGGTGGCATTTTAGTACAACCACTGTGACAGATCCTTAAATAAAGCATTGCAGAGATGTTCAAACTGGCACGTAAGTCACTAGAAAAATTCCCCATCACCTTGACCGAGAGCTGGCTCGAGTATCAGGAAGTATTTGGGCTTGGAATGATGAACTCAAGCTTGACTCACTTCCAGACCAATGGAAAAGCAGCGCCCGAGTCACGGTGACTGCCAGGGCACTCCCTGCCACCACCACAACGTGACTTGTTTTCACATAACCCAGGATCGACTGCCATGGCTTTAAGTCACGTTCTGCTCTCTAAGGTCAGCAGATTAACATCACTTAACATTTTTATGGCCCTCAAACAGCACCGTGTTTTTCAGGCTAACAGGTACCATCAGCTATCAGAGGTCATGGCTTGCCCAGTTCTAGCAGGAAAACCATTCAGGAGGAGAGAGAATGAATCAAACAGGGAAACAGGTTACTGTCACAGAGCAGCTTAAACTGAACCAAGGTGTTTCTCATAAACTGTGATATCATGTCAAAACACAATTTAAAAAATCAGTAATAACCATATATTTAAAAGAAGACCTGTTTATAATTTAAGGAAGAAACAACAGACCTAAAACACACACTCCCAGAACAATATGAATTGCCAAGCAGTAAACAGCACTTGAGTTTGCTGAGTGTTTTCCTGACAACATCCCCTCTCTCTGGAAAAGCCAGAATTCTCAAACCTGAAACCTTTTGTAATTATGCTGCAGTTTTGATGAAGCTTTTGTCATGAAACATCTCCCAGCTCTAGGGAAGCCACAAAGAAGATTAAGCATTTCCAACAACATCCCTCTTACTGCTCCCTTCTCCCTAAAACAGCCAGTAGCTCACTGGGTTACAGCACTCATGGGAGTCATGGAAATAGACCTTATGTCCTTGCTCCACCAAGCTATCAGTTACTCTTCCAAAAGGAAAAAAAAAAAAAAAAGAAAGCAGTTAGGCAGGATTTTTTGGCGGGATAAGGAACTACTCTCTCATGTAAGTCTCTGTCTCCCCACCCCGTTACAGAGTTGCAGCTGTCAACAGCACAGAAACTCTAATAAAGCTCAAAATCTAATCTGTACTAATCAAATTTGCAGGGGTCACCACATAACACGCATTTAATATGCCTTTACAATGGGCTGCAGCCCAAGCAGCTGACTGATAAGGTGCTGTGGCCTGTAAACTCTGCACACGAGATTAATAGGTAAAAACACGTGATAACAAAACATTCTTGTCCTTGGCTGCGATTGCTGTAGGCTCACAAAACAACAACAAAGGGTTTAGCACCATACTTCATCGCTTATTCCAGCTCCCAGCCTTTTAAAGATTAAGACTGGAAGGAATTAAGTTAGCAGAAGAGGATCAAGAAAACCGGAGTATGAATCCATAAACATTTACAGAAATGGAGAGATAAGTGACATACTTCTGAAAGATCAAGCTGATTACCAAACTGCACAGACATCTCAAATACTGAAATATAGATGCACAGTATCTTGTAGGTGGAAATATAAGTAAACTACAAGAAAAGGCCACAAGGCAAAATGTACAGAAACAGGAACAGAAACCCTCTTCACCTTTGTAACTCAACATAGGATTATTTTTTTTTTTTTTTTTTACTCTGGGCGAAGTACAAACTAGACAACAAGGTAAAAGAAACTATCTATAATAAAGGGAGAAATAACTGGCAATGACTTAGGAAACATAAATCTCCAAAGTAAAAAACGCCTTAAAGCTAAAGGCAGCAAGGTATCTAAAATCAGCAAATTCTACCCAAATCTTCAGCTCATTTATGTAAAAGTTTTACAGCTGAAGGAGAGAGAAGCACGCACCAAGGATGCTTTTTTTAATCTCCTGAGTTCATTTAGATAGCAGCAGACAGAACAGACTCAGCAATTGCACAGCTGGTTAGATCAAAGTTTGGCTTTCTTTTAAAAAGCATTTTGCCTTGACCATGACAGCGACTGCCTCAGCCTGGAAGAGCTCGGTCACCACCGGAGCCAAGCAGGTACCGGAAGGCACCGGTTTCCTGACCAACCAGCACTGCTCTCTCCCCCCAGATTAGGGAAGAGAAACAACATCCTCCCAAGGACAGATGTGCTGGAATAAGCACCACTGGCGGGCCAGGCCCGGATGTGAAGCTTTTGGACCATCTCCAAGCACTCTGTAACCACCTGACTGGCAGAAAAAATTAACACACTCATGTGTCTGGCTGGAATCATTTCCTCTCCAGTTTGGGGGAATAATGTCACAGTTTCCCTCTAACTAGAAGAAAATATTACACAAACCAAGCAATTTGCCAAGAGAAGCTGTTTAAGGCAAGGAAACACCACCCTGTGCAAAACAGTTCTAACTTGGGCATTAGCAAAGAGAGCACAGGCAACAACTTCAAAATGCCTTGGAGTGGATGGCAGAAAATTTCATGGTACCAATGCCACTCATTATGCAGAAAAATGTGAAAGCTCATAATGTGTCAAGCTGCTCCAAGCGAGGACTCACTAGCACTCAGCAGCTTTCAGTTTTTAACTTGCTGCATTCGTTTTCATTACACCACGCTTCAAACGATGCAGAACTGAATGATAATTTGGTCTACCAAGATAAAGATGTCTATTTAAAGGCACTGGCTAAGTCTAGATAGATAAAACTAGAATTGCTGTCTGGCTGCCAGGTTTGGCACTCGGACTTAGCGCGGTCACCTCGGAACAATTCAGAGCAGCAAACTCTCCAAAAGCCTTCTGCACCCTCCCAGCCTTCTAAAGCCCAGAGTGGTTTTTTGGACAGATGGATTTTACAATATATGGAAGTTTCATGATATCCATCTTCTGCCCAGAGAAAAATCATTACAGTAAAAGATGGAATACTAAAAAAGGGGCATAACTATATAAATGGGAAGAGCTGACTATGAGAAACGCCAGACACAAAATACTGTCTTGATATACTCAGGGTCTGCAAGTAGTCTTAGTCATGTTTATAGTTTCAAATAAAACTTTCTATTTCAACTTTTATGTTTTATCACAACTGAGCACTTAAACCCTCAAAAAGGAGTTTGTCTCCTTAGCACTTCAACAATACACAAATTTTTAATATCAGTCTTCTTGAACTGAAGGAAATCCTACCCATTTCACAAGAAGTGCTTCCCAACAGAAAGGACTGTAAAAATGCAAACAATGTGGATTGACACAGCGCTCTCAACATACAGTTTAAGTCTCCTAGCAAATAGGAAACTTCAGGGAAAGAAATAAAAGGGGAAAAAAAAAAAGGATGGTCAGGTTTATTTCTGGTCATTGAATCTAAACTAGCAGCGTATTAGTCTGTACCAGTTTGTGTCTGCTGAAAAAAATGCAGTCTTTCACGGAAGCACAGCTCCAGGCATTCCCAGGCTGATTCACCGGAGGCTTCTGGACATGTTTCATTTCTTTATTCAAATAACCCTCACACTGTGGGAGTGTTACGTGTAACACCCTTCTGCTTCACACACCCTTTTACTACGGGGTTTTCTGTGCACTCTGTCTCATCTGCATCCTACACACCAAAGACTCAGGCAGAGTTTTCAGTCCTGACCTCTGGTTTATTGACTTTGCACCAGAGCCAGAGTGTGCAGAAGTACCTGGCAGCTCTCACTTACTTTCAGTCATCGCTTCCTCAATTTCTTTGTGCCTCTATTTTTTATTAGAGCTCTTTTATGGGCAGTTTCTTCCACAGAGGACGCTGTCACTCCTCTGCACACGCTCACGCTTGCCTGCACTCTCATTATGTGTGTCAGTCTATGAGGGAGCACTGGCGGCAGCAACAGGCACAGCATGGCCTTACACTCAACCTCTTCTCCAAGACGCACATTCCACCTACACCAGCTTGAAAGGCTCTTCTGTTAACCATCATCTCCTGCCACCAAATGAAGAAAAGCTGCACAGTCATGTTTGAAATGGTGCCAGCTGAGCCAATACAGGTCAAAAAGCAAGAGCTTAGCTTCTTTGTATTTAGAAAAGGAGCTCCTCAGCATCTGTAGCACAGAGGTCAGCATACAACACTGGAGAGCATGTGAATGAATTCCAAATGCTTCCTTTCCACATCCACTTCCTTCCAGCACAAGCATGACCACCGAGTTCCAGGTGCAAGCAGCAGAGAGGGCCCATGGCTCTATCCAGGCTCTACTTCCACCATCCTCCCCGTGTACTCCCCCAGCACACATCCCTTCACACACTTTAGTCACCATTCTCCACGTGCAAAGTTCCTTCCACTTCAACACATTAACGTGGCCAACAACTGGCTCTACTGAACAGTGTGCTCGTGTTTAAATTTTAAAAATTTGTTGTTTTGTAAAAAAACTGTTAAAACAAAATGTCAGCCTCCTTCATATAGGAAAAAAATTCCCGAGGGCCAAGTGAAAAAGTGAATCCCATCAACTTTACAAGAGTCTGTAAAAACAAGAGCATCCTGCAGTGCCAGGAGACTGAACTACTTGAGGTTTTTGCAACTCTAAATTTGAAGCTCATTTAAGACTCTGTTAAGTAAGCTAAATGAATTATTTAAAAAGGAAAATAAGCAGAAAAAATAACAGCTTTTACAAATATGTGGTTCAAATGTAATCAATCTTTCAATAATCTATTATCATTGATAAACAAGTAACAAAAACACTCTGAAACTTCATGACAGAGTAAGACATGTTGTTTACTCTCAGTAGAGATTATTCTTTCCTTGTTATGTTCTTCCATGAATGAGAAAAGTGTGCTGAAATCATCCTTGTTCCTCTGTTTTACATGTAAATGCTTTCTTCTTTTGCAGAACACACTTGCAGGTGAGTTAGACACTGACATGCCAGTCCCTCAGAGCACCACTGATGACACTGTTAGTGACACTGAGTGAAAAAGCAAAATGCTACAACGAATCTGATTTAAAAAAAAAAAAAAAGAAAAAAGAAAAAACCAGGAGGAAGGAGGAAGAAAATAAAAGAATGAGCAACTGAAGAAGAGGGGACTGGAAAGCAATCAGATACGTACCTCCTAATGCAGAATAAGCAGAGACAGCCAGTCACAGAACAGAAAGGTGATAGGTCATAGGCCATAAGGAAAACAAGAAGGCACATTTAAACCACTCATTAAAAAATCATAGCCAAAACCAAACCAAGAGAAACTCACAAATAATATGGAAAAATAAAGACATACAAAAATAACTCTTGGAAGAGAAATCCTTTTTTCGTACACAGAAAACTGTGTTGAAATATCACACACAGTTTTCTGAAATGACCTTATGGAGACTTAGTTGTTATTTATCAGTCACAGCATGTGGTAAATACCATGTGGTGTTTCCTTTTTGTCGCCGAGTTTTTATTTCTCAGATCTCAGAAATAAAACTCCAAAGTTTGAAACAAGACTGCTAATTTGGGTATGCAAAATAGGAAGCAACAGCCTTCAGACGTAAAGGAGCTACTTATTTTGGTTCAGACATTCTTGAAAACAAAGATAAACCTGTTACCTTCACGAGAAAGCAGGTAGACACGGAGCAGCAAACATGCTAACAATGAACAAACACGCAGCAGCAGAACTGCCCTTGTGACTAACCTAATTTCAGCAGCCAACCTTCTCTATCTGGGTTAAAAAATGTATGCGTTAGATCATTTCCATCATCCTCTGGAATTTTAAATGGCTCATTCTTAATACTTTCATATAAATTCTAGAAAAATAAAACAGGAAAAAGACCTCATTAATAAAATGTCTTAACAGAAAATGCAACCAGGATATCTTACTGCTTTCTCAGACTATTTGTATAAAAAGCACAGGAAATATTGTCCATAAAATGCTGGACCACCCCTTGTCAACCTTTGTTTACAACTTTGATCAAGTTTGATTTTTAACTACTTCATCTCTAAGCAAGTCTCTCTTCAGTAGAAATTTCTTAAGCACTCCTGGCAACGACAATTTTAACTTCAGCATTTAATATTTCAAAGGTTTCAGGATCAGTCTCAGTCTCATTTAGTACAAGTTTTGTCAAATGAATCTGGGCTTCAGAAAACGGTGTAGCCCATCACACTGTCTTACAGCAGTAAGTATTTTTACTGATTTCTCAAGGGGGGAGCTTCAAAAGACACATGGAAAAAATGGGAGGCAATAAGGAAAAAATAATTTTTACTATTTTTTCCGCACTTATCTAGAAATACTACTTTTTTCATGAGAAGCCAATTCCACAAGTATTTTGCCATAAGCAAACTACTAAGAGATACAACAGAGCGTTTTCTCTGAAACAGCCTGTTCTCGACAAAAGGCTGCATACAGGGAGAACTAGCTCAAAGTAGCTGTGAGTATCAGAAATGCTTCTTTCAGCTACTCAAATGGTTATAACATGCCAGAAAATGTTCTTTTTCTCCCCTTGACAAATTTGCCTGAGCACTGCTGTACACCCTTTTAAGTCTGCTATTAAAAACACAAAGCCAGGCTTTGTCTTACCCCGCCTAACTTACCCTTAGCAATTCCTCTGGAAGGTCTCCACCTTCATTAATTCCACGATTCATGGAGATAAACCTCTCCACTGTGGGTTTATCTCGCACGTTGTGGTTGTGCAGGCTGGTATTCAACATAATGATGGCAAACGAAAGCACGTAACATGTATCTGAAATCAGATTTGAAAAATGATTTATCTTCCCACATGTTGTGGTATAAACCTGTAAAATTAGTATATAGCTCATCCTGACTGATAAAGAAAAAGAAACAGCCAGAAAATCCTGAATGCTGTATATAGAAGTCTAAAATCTTTAAGCTGTTGAAGTAAGCCCAAGAAGAAAAAAATGTTACAATTCAAATTAAAAAAACCAAGAAAGACTGTATGAGCATCCAAAAAAAATTTTAAACTCTTATAAAATCATTGCTATCACCCTAAATTAACATTTCACTTGAAACGCTGAAGTGTTGGGCAGAATATTCTCTGCACAGATTTTGCCTAAATCGTAGTGGTGGATGCTATAATAAACCTGGTCCATCAGCCTCCTCCCACTCAAAGCACTTCCAAAGCTCTCTCCAAAGAGAACGAATGGTCTCTTCAAAATAATATTTTGATTTCACTTAAAAAGGCTGAAAATGACATTGACTCAATTTCTTGGCATACAGCAGGCAGCTAACACTACTGGATAGTATCAGAAGATGACAAAGGAAATCTTATAATGCCTCCTGACATGGTTACAATTATAGCAAATTCTCCCAGAATTCAAGCACAAGATTCTGTGTAAGAAAAAGCAGGATGAAAACCTGTTAGAGAGAGGAAAAATGTGCCTGCATCTTCAGCAGTTTGTTTTCAGTGGCTGTTTTCCTCTCTAGCTGTTACAGACCTGCTTTACACCAACCTTTTCCCATCCTATCTGTTCCTCAAATTACGTGATCAACAGCAAACTATTCGTGTACATAACCAACCAGACCAACGATATCGGGGCATTCTGTGCAGCATCACAAAGTTTTGGTAGCTTTTACGACTTGAGTAACCCTAAACCAAGAAACTCAACAGAAAACTGAGGTGCAGTTGTAACTGAGATAAATTATTGCTGAGCAGACTGCTAAGGAGAAAGGGTAATAAAAACGGATGACTTTCTAAATAATACTATAGCCCCATATAGGTGGACTTGATACAGAGATAACGAGGTGTAAAGTCCTTACAACTGACAGACAATACTACCCAAACTATTGCTCTCCTCTGCACTTTAAGCCCCTGAGAATCTTTCTTTTCCAACCCCTCAGTAAAATTTTGGTAACACTTCTGAAATGTATTTTATACCTGAATTGGCTTAGATATATATTAATACTGAAGTTTTATAAATTAAAATGCATTCTAACCATAAATTTGCACCTCCTGGATTAGACAGTCACATTTTCTCAGTTCTCAGGTATTCCCCATTTCATGTATTATTTTATCCTCAAGTTCTGAACTGGCCATTATCTCCTTGCATAATATGCAGAAGAACATATATAGTTATATTTAGATCATGTGAGTACTTAAGAACTCCTGCTGCTTCCTGTGACTGACCTGTAGACTGGAAGACTCCTGGGTTACAAAGGCAATAGCGTGAAGCAAAAGCTTCCATCATACGGTCAATTTTTTGAGCCTCTCCTGGGAGTCTGAAGCTCCACAGAAACTGCCTACAAAAGGGAAGAACAGCTGTTAGACTCACTCCAATATTTATATATTAAGTATTTACTACAAATAATCCGAAACAAACAGAAAAAGAAAAAAATCAGCAACGTCTATATGGAATGCCCTAGAAATATGTTCTCAATCTCTCAACACACAAGTCAGGAGCTATTATAAAGCAACATGCACAGATGGCTAGCCCAGTAACTCAGCCAGCAACACTGCATGCTATCAGGCAAGATAATATGGCAGTTCATATTCTGAGGCTCTCTCTTTTTTCCAGACTAGTAAACAATTTTCTGTATGCATCCCATTTTTGCCATGAGAATGCTACGGGGAGAAAAAAAATGAGTTCAATCCTCCCTGGGTTTCCTGGCTACAAAAAGCAATGAACAGTCAGCTAGACTTTATTCACAATGTAAAAAGACACAATACAAAAAATATTTCTGGTGTAAGGAGAGAGAAACAAGGAGCGCAGAAAGACTTAACGTATTTACTTAAATTCATACAAAACCTTTTAAAAATGGTAACAGCAAGAAAATCCCACTGCTTAGAGAGGTGCTGCCTGTCTACTGTAAGCTCACCCTACAAGGTTCAGACCTAGGTCTTAAAAAGAGCAACTCCTGTCATCATTTCAGTAATTTTGTAATATATGCAGCAGATCTCTCTGCTGCTTAGCACCATGAACTGGAATACAGAGTTGACTTTTGTAACTCACTATTTCTACATAGAAGTACACTGGAATGCATACAGGACAGAAGTCTTCACAAATTTATTTTGGCACACTGTGGCACTAAAATGTTCCAATGAATTTCATCATTTATTCTTTTATCTCTCAGCAAAAGAATTCTCTGAATTAAACCAGGATCTAAACCAGCAAAGTTACATGCTCTGCCATGCAAAACAAGTTCTCACTATTCCCTGTACATTGGATGCCAATATAACAACCGTTTATTCCTGTCTTCATCAGTTTTCATTTTAGGACAATATACTCAAGTGTCACAGGCCATCTTTAGTTTGTCAGCTCTATATACTGTCTTTACTCACCTTGTGCAAGGTTCCAACCCAGATCACGAATTTTGTAAGCTACCAAAATACAAACATTTAATAGCAGCAGCTGCTACGGAAGAATAAAGTCAAACCTAACATCAAATTGGGTAAAAGAGACAGGAATACGAAGCTTCCCAGACAAGCTTCTGCAGCCACAGAAGAGGCTTCTTTGGCTCAAGCCTCAGGCAGCTCAAGTTATCATCACCACATCACTCAACCATAGCAAAGCTGTTCTGACTCTACATCACAAGGCACTGCACCAGAAACAAGGATCACACGGACATTTCCATTTATCTGGTGTCAGGAGGGAGTCACTTGTGGCAAAAAAACAGGCAGAACTCTCTAAGTCAACTTAATTTGCTCGATCTGTTACGGATTTTCAGCAAGAGGAGAAGGGCTCTCACAAGGTCACTGGATGCAAGCATCCCAGATAAATCAAGGGAACTGTTCATGTAGCAAGGGAAAAAAATAAACTAAGATATCACACTTTCTTTCACATGACAAGTGGGAACTGAGGGAAGTAGAAGGAAATCACTTGCTTCACAGTTTACCTCTCTGTGACTGAACAGAATCAGTGACTATGATCAGTGGATTTCTCCCCCTCCCTGCCCAGAAGGACAAGTTGAGGTGGAATAAGAGAAGGAAGAAAATTACTTCTTTAAGTAAAGCGTTTATTTCTTTTGTAACCTATCTCTGTGCTAAGATATAAAACAGATCTTCAATTGTCCACATATGGCAGGCACACCAAGGAGTAACAGCTGTTTTAGTTGTTTGTATTGGTCCGAAATAATCCGGAGTTTTCACCCTCAAAGGCAGCACACACACAAGCCATCAGAAGGGTTAAACAGAGCTGTCTCTGTCCGCTTGCACGGTAATTTGTACAGTTGTGCTGAGCTGCAGAGCAGCTTTCTGACAAATAAATCAACACAGTGACTCATATAAACATGCAATTTGAAAAAGGAAGCTCAGGTCAAAAAACAGAAAGAATTTACTCACCTTAAGGCTTGTACAAGATTGAGATCAGCGAACTCATGGAGTTCAACAAAAGCCTGAAGAACTTTAATATTAAATTCATCTCTGTGAAAGACAAAAATGGAAATAGACGATTACAATTCTGACCTTTAAAGACTTGTTAGATATCTCAATTTGCTTCTGAAAATAAATAAGGAAATAAACACCCATACTGACCAAATCAAGTAATCAGAAATAATTACACATTTATTTGAGAGGTATTTTAATATTTAACACTAGTACTTTGCCCATTTTTGCTAGCAGGCTAACAAAAGCCAGTACACTTGAACTGATTTTAGACCTGCTTATTTAAATGACCTAAAAATGGCCTTGCCTTCTTTGCTTCACATTTATTATTACTGCACCTGCCTTGACATAGGAAGATGCCTGACAAATTTATTTTGTAAAAAGTCTTTTGCAGAAATTATATCGTGAAGTCTTAAAACAGTGCTGAATGTAAGACTAATTTCTTTAGCCATACAACAGATGAAAAAACAAACTATCCTTTTTTCCCCTCTAAGAACAGAGAATATTAAAGCAGAGTCTTAATTTATGTACAAAGATAAGAAACAAAAATGCTTCTATTGATTGTATCCAAGAAAAAGAGCAGCTTTTGAAAAGAGCTACTTAGCATGTACTGTGCTCTTACTCCATTCTCAAAAACTGGTACAACAAAGTTTACAAAAATCAGAATAGGTCTTGAATGGGCTTCCTCTCAACCATCTCTTATACTGGGATGCAAACCGTGAGCCAAAGGATGCTTTGTTTGGTACAAGGGTGTCTAAATGCAAAAGTAACATTTAAACATTAATGAACACAAAACTATGTGGATGGACAGAACTTGGCCTACACCACCACTGAGTTCATGTGCCAGAAGAATAAAGGTTTATAATCCTCAGGGTGTGCTTTAAATACATCACCAAGACAGAATGTTGCGTATCAGCTTCCACCCAATAATAGAAAGGTGTGCACCCACCAGGAATTACCCGGTGCTTTGCTGACTAACTGCACAGTCAGACCAACCTGTAACACTCAGGAGTGAAGACCTTAAAACCAACTGTTCATTCATTAGCATGTTCCCACATTGTTTACAGAAAAACACACCAGTTCTGCCAGCAAATCCAAGCAAGGCTCATCAAATTCAGCAATGCACAATTCAAATGGGCAACTACTTTTCAGTGAAATGACATGAGAGTGCAATAAAAGAGCACTCGAGAGGGGTATGTTTTTACTCTGAGCAAATTATTTTGTTTATATGCATGCAATATTTGTGCTGAGTACACCTCCAAAGACACAAGCCAAGTAACACAAAAGCTCCAGGAAACCACTTAAAAAAAATAAGTGAAGACTTATCCACATAGAAAGAAACCTTAACTCTTATTTTAGGATGTAATTCATCCGTTAGTTATTATAATTTATGCTATATTTTTAAGTGTTATCTCATTCCATTTTTCCATTCACTTTTTTCAGTTTGCTGAGTGCTTTAAGACTAAAAAAGTCAGTAATTTAGAATATATCTCTTTATGGCAGAATGTTATATAAATATTTCATTCTGTTGACTAACCCGGTCTTGTCTTCAGCTATATTTAGCTAGAATACAGAAGTAATTTATGATGGGCCCCTGAGAGGGGGTGGCGAAGTAAGAGAGAATGTCCTCTGACATAGTTCTGTTGTATAAAAACTGTTGACACGTCTACATATTCTGCAGAGAGACTTCATAACAAAGATCTATTTTCGAAATGCTCACATTACAGTAAAAACTTTCACTGAACCTATGAAAGCCAAGAGGAAACTGCTGAGCAAAAACCACACTGCTGATGCTGGAACCAGACTGCAGAGTGTCTCAGAGGGACCTGCCACAACCCATCACCACAGGAGCACATCCTACATGAGTCACCTTCAGGAGCTCCCAAAGTGGCGCTGGAACACGCGCCAGCACGTCCACACACAGCTCCAACCCGCTCCAAGTCAGTTCCTGGGTTGCACAGCAAGGGAAGTCATTTGCATTCTGATTGTGTTTTGCAACAGCGTGCACAAATATGCACGTTGCTTGTTTATTGAACCAGCATTGATAAGGACTGGGTGCAGCTGCCCTCGGAGACGCCCGCGTAGCAATGGGACGCCTGCGCGCAGGGAAGTGACAACACTCAAACCTCCTTGTAACTACTGCCCCAGGAAGCATCTGTTTTAATAAGTAATTTCTTTACTGTCCAATTATTACTGACTGTAAATCACTCCTTCTCTGGACACATGGCCAAGAGTTACCAGTAGTGCTGCAACGCAACTCTCAGACATTTCAAAAGCTCACCGTATTAAATTCTGCACTACACACAAACAGTTTGGTTTACTCAAAATAGTAAATTATAGTTAATTAAATATCATTCCACGGTGTACCCATTTAAAAATAACCTAACAGGAAGAAAACCTATCAGAATACTGTAGCAGTTTTACATCCCCACCGTAGCTTTTATAGCTCTCAGAGTACTCGAGCTGCTCTTTCAGGCAGCCTGGGAAGGGGAACTACCCCAAACCTGTAAATGTGCTTTGGAAGCTCAAGAACGAAGTCCCAATATTTTTACTTTACCTTTCACCGAGGTAATCTCCAATTACCGTTTTATTTAATCCTTCTCCTTTATAAAGGAACTGTGCAATGTCTTCTGCAGTGTTGTGCAGGAGGTCGTTTTCTATCAGGAACTGTATTCCCTAGGAAGAACAATTCCAGAGGAAAAGGAATGTTATGTCTTCTTCCACAAGCATTTATGTAAATATCACTCATAACATTTGGTATTAATATACTGACACAGACATATACATAGCACAGTAAGAATTGCATTAACCTACAGATTTTTATTTCTTTTAATAAAATGGCAAACAAATGTTTTTCAGTTAGATGAGCAATATTTAGTATTGGTTTTAAGATGAAAATGAGAACTTATTTTTAAGGCTAGAAGTACTTGGTAGCAGTTTGAATCCCTCAACCATAGAAAGATCAAATATTAATTGAAGAATGATTACATGTTGTTCTTTGGAGCTAATATGTGAGCTGGCCAGTTCCCAACATTGCATAAATGTCTACAGAGCCGATATCTGGAAAATCAAATAATGAAGAGGTACGGAGAAACAACTTAATTACCACCATGACAAAATAAAGCATCTGGTATAATCTACAAACTGCAACCCAATACATCAAGCCACTACTTGCAGTAGGAAGTCACAGCTGAAGATACTAAAACCAGTTTAAAAGAGTTTATGCTGACACTGGGATTGTCAGTGAATTCTGGTTGTGCTGGAACTAAACTATTCACAAAGGACTGCAGCTACGCTAGGCACAAAGGGCTGCTCGGGCAGGCTGCTACCAAAGGCAGGTGGAGAGTCTTACCCTGTCCCTCAGAGGGCACTTGACCAAGCCCCAGGACTCCTACTGCTCCATAAATTACTGCCCTACAACTGGCACACTCTAGGGAAGCCCAGAGACCTCTCTGCAAAGCGGCAAAGAAAGGAGACCAAGCGTTACATGGAGATTATGGACGGGATGGAAGGGGAGTTGTTCCGACACCAAGCAGGTCATGCAGGGATAACCATCCTCTCTACACCCCACAGATCCCAACAAAGATGTTGCTATTCCTGCTGGTTTCTTCAAACTGTAACATGCTGGTGAAAAGTAGAAATGGAAACTTGAAGTAACCTTAATGTCTTGGATTCCAAATACGTATAAAAGAGGTTAATAAATTATTACTAATATGCTCTACTAGAATATTTCAGGATTTTACAAATATTGGTTTTTCAATTTCTCCATGTGGAGTACTATTTATTTCATTACAACTGAAAAAAATCCCTTTTTTTTTTTTTGATATAGCATAGATGGCCCTCTAGTAACATTCAAAAAAGTTATTATCCTTCTGTTCGCCTGGACCAGATTATTTATGCTTAGTATAAACAGACTGATTTGAAGAGGTTTTTTTTTGAAGTAGTACAACTTACTGATAATAGACATGACTAGAAGTATGAAAAACATTTCTGTGTAAAGAAGCAGATACTTTATCATACTTCAAAAATCAATTTAATTTTCCTTTTCCTGGATTTTTTTTTTTTGTAATTATTCCTAAGATGGTAAAGAACCAGAAGTCAAACAGACAGGAAAAGGAATTTGTCTGGGACAACAACTTCAGCGTCTGGAATAAATGGTAAAATAGGCCAAGCAAACCCCCATCACCTCCTACACTATCTTTTGTCTTGATGCAAATTTTCTTTCTGTAGACTGACAGGAGACAGATGACAGCTGTACTAGTTTAACTTCCCCACACAAAACTCATGGCTACAGACATATTCAATATTCACTACAACTATTGCGAGGTTGGTTTTTTTTTTACATCACTGCAACGAAATCTGCTTTGAATCTCATCGCTTTTACAGTAACTCAATTACAAATTTTGCAGTTTTTTAAACTCTGCCTTTGTCACAGAGAATTCACTTCCTGGGCCCAAGACAGGCAGTACCAACCTCAGCACTGCGAATTTCGAGCACTCATTTGTCTCTGCACAGGGATTCTTGAAGTGTTTTACAAACTTTACCATTACAGCCTTTCCCTCACAAGATCCCAAATCCAACCCCTGGGTACCCAGCATGACATCATGGAAGTACATAAAAAACCACCTATTTTCAGAGGGGGCAAGGCAGAATTACTCTACACACACATACACACGCCCTAGAATGTGTAAAGATCTTCAAACAGAAGTGGTGAAAGAAAACCACCTTACTGTGTTCCTGCTAACATGAAAACATGAGACCTCTGTTACCTGGCTTTAAAGGAGGAAACTTGGTGGGTTCAACCCAAGTACCCCAGTTCTTTGACATTCCTAAATCCAGAGACCATCTTCCCTCCTGTTTATGAAGGAAAAACATCCTTTTCCCAATGAACCCAAGGCAGCTTTTCCCAGCACCAACCGGGTGTATACTTCAGCTGTATAAGCTGTAACTTCACGTAGCAGCTGCAAACAACACCATGACCCAGCTCTAGAGCAGACAGCTACTGCAGCCACCCCTGATCACAGGCATTAGTAAGAAATTACTACTCTAAGTCTGTTTACCACATTTAAATTATGTTACAGTAGCAATGTGGCCATGGCATCTATTTATAGAAATAATTTCATCCAGCAAGAACCATAACAAAAACTAGTTAATGCTGGAATGAAAGCATCTGGCATCATCCTGTGACTTTGCCACAAACTTCTAGGACTTGAAAGAGCTGGAGGATGACAGGAAACTACCAGGATATTTGGGGGTGTTCTGCCCTCATCAGAACAGAAGTTAGGCAGTCACCAAAATGGAAAATAAAAGACGTGGCCAGCAGTTTAGAAAGGGTTCTTGTACTTGAGAGTTTCTGGCAAACTGAAAACAGTCTGAAGAACAGAAGCCACCACTGTACTTGGAACATTTCAGAAAAGCCACCAAAAAGTAACTGAATTCAATACAATTGGGAAGAAAATGTGTCAAGAACACAGAAAAAAACAAATGTTAAATTATTTTCAAAACAACCTTAAAGAATACTCTTCACAAATTCAGAACAGAATCTCAATTACAAACAATAGAAGACAGTAAAACAAAGCAAGGAAGATGGAAAATGGAAAGCAAAGGCTAAAGGTCAAATATGTCCAAGAAGTTGTTTTAAATATTGCAGGGGGGTCTGTAAGAGAATGGGCAGGTCCCCGAATTTTCCAGAAAATTAACAACTATTCAAGAAACACACAGACACTCCAGAAAGAAGAACTCCATTACTGCTTGGCTAAATGCAGAGGAGATTTCTTGAAACGGGTAACCAAGTTTGTACAAGTCAGATGGGTACACATCTCTATGTATATACGTATACAAACATACAGATGTTCACATGAGCCTTTTCCACAAACAGACTTTAGACATCCAAATATAAAATTCTGAATGAGAACAAATTAAACACGGTAAAGAAAAATAGGAGAGCATTAAAGAAAAAAACGTACAGCCTAATAACCAAACATCAATTTTTTTTTTTTTAAATTATATCTGCCATATCAACATAGAGCACCTCTATCAGGTACAAAGCAAGCCAGGTCAATCAATACCTGGCATATTTGATTGTTGATAAGTAACCTGCATTATCAAAGGTTTGCTTAAGTGGAAGAAGCACACAGCTGGCACCTGACCTGATGACTGCTTCCACTTTAACCCTCTGCTCAGTGTGTTACAGGACATGCAAGAAAGGCCTGTGAACTTACATTATCTGAAATGTTTCTTAAGAAAAACCATGGAAGTATTTGTCACAGATTGTACTACAAGCAGAAACTTGATTCCTGACAAGTAGGAAAAAAATTCTCTACCTTCTTGGGGTCCATGTTGAATTTCTTCCTTCCCATGGCTATTTGCTTATTTCTTTGTGTAGTTTTGCTACATATGGAGACAAAGAAGACACAACAAGCACTTACCAGCTGCTCTTCTACAAAAACAACAACTTCTGGGTGAGCTTTTAATTTGTATTTTGGCTACTTTGTATTTCCTATTACAAAAGCAAGACATTCACTTTTTATAATGGAGCAAATCATACTACTATTTTCAATTCCTTTAAGCAGTTGCAGCTTCAGAGACTCATATCCTTTATCAACTGGACAGTGAAATAGTACAATCTATCCAACATATTCTCTATCCAAACAAATGACATGCTTGCATGGGATAAAGTCATGTTTTACAGACTTTATAACAGACTAAATAAAGGTGGATCCACTGTTTGTTTAGCATGAGAAAGCTATTTTTACTTGCTGTTCCTGGAAGACCTGTTTCAAGGTCTTATTGAATCATGTCCATATGTTGGCATTACTTACCTTTCTTCCACACTAGTCAGATTATCAATTTCAGTCATAACCTCAGCAATTTCAAATTTTAATCTCTGTTGAAAGATGAAAGGGCAACACATTAACCGACATTAGAACACCTTCTGAAATCATCTATCATATAATAATAGGATCAATTAAGTTTTATTTTCTAGTATTTGCTATTTACCTGAAGAAAAGTGAAAAATCTTAGGGCTTCTTTAGATATTTAAGGATTTTACCACAACAGAATGACTGCTAAACACATGAACCTGCACTCCCAGGGTGTGCTCGTGTCAGAGCACCAGGACCAAGCTGCCATTATCAATTAATAAGATTTCTTTACCCGCATTTCTCGCTCTCTCCTATCCTGGAAGCAAATCTGCTATTTAATGAGTTTTTGATAACACAAATCAAATGTGGACATCTGCACATACTGCATTACATAAATTCAGAAGTTAATATTCTTAAAAGCACACATATGACGCATAAATCCTGTTCACTAGTACCAGTATTTAGCTTAAGTCATTTATATGCTTTTAAAACCATTACCTGAAATTCATATCTAGGTCTGCAGCTTACTGTAACTTAATCTACTGAAAGAGTCTTCTAAGGATCTTTACAGTAAATCAATTACCTCAATATCATCAATCAGTTCTTTTTTCCTGCGACGAATATTTAAAAGCTCTTCTCTTTCTTCCATGGAGAGGTCATCAGGCACTGGAATAGAGCAAAATGTACAATTTTTTAGCATTTGCAGACATACCTCACCATCCCAGAAAACTTAGTAAAATGATTAAGAAAAATAAGCTTACATAAAATGTCAGGAAATTTCTTTTACCTCATTTTCAGGAAAAAAATCCCAGAACAAATCAAAACAAACGTCACAAATGAAACCTAAATCTAATATATTTGTAATCTGCTTTATGAAAATCCTAAGCAAGGTAATTGAATGAATGACTATGGACAGAATCTACCTTTCTAAAGAAAAACAGACAATGAAAGGAATCTTGTTATCATACAATGTGGGAAGATCTGGCTCTACAGCTTACTTGCCAAATTCAAGTCACATATAAATGCTATTGTATCAGTAACATACCAAAATTCTTCATGTAAATTAATCCTGATTCAGAAGATATGATTATCTTCCAAAGAAAAAAGCCAAAGAATGGCCAATGCTGTACACAAGATGTGGATCCTGGCGCTGACTTCAGCCACCACCTGATCCCAGCAGTGCCCCTTCATTTGGTGGCTTTGGAGAGAGAGCTGCAGGCAGGCACATCCCAACAAACCCATCACACCGAACGCCTCCCAGCCACGGGATACGCAAACACAGCAGCAGAATCAGTTTCCTAACACAAACATGGGCTCTGCATAACGTCAGTTAGGTGAGTCTGGAGTATTTATGGCAATTTTAGGTCTCTCCTTGGCCACGCTAAATCAAATACATGACCCTGCTGATAAAAACCCATTGTACTGAGGATGCAAGTGTGTGGCTGTCACTCACCCTACCCTACCCTTACCCTGTGTCTCTGACAACCAGCAAACACCAAAAATTACTTGCACAAAACCTTTGCTTTTCTTGAACAATCAGATGTTCCCCAGCAAGACTTCTTTGGACAGAGATTACTTCTGCTTATTTGTACAGCACTAGACACCAACCACAAATATTCACCTCCTGTGCAACGATCCTATAATAACAGTTCTAATGCTACCCACTTTCTTGGCAATAACTCCTTAGTTACAGAACAGCTTTTCCTTCCAGCTCAGTAAAATGGAACAACAAAAACAATTAATAAGATATGTCAGAGCAACACACAACAAATGCAGTCATCTGGGATGGCCAAGGCCACTGCTTTACGTCCTACACCTATATAGCAGACTGTAGCAACAGGATTACAAAAATGTTCGGCTTGAGAGGAGAGTTTTAAACACACATTGGGAACAGAGCTTCTGTCCGAATAATGAAATATATTGATTATTTCAACATCCAATGGTTAAACTCCTTTCCTTTTAGGATCTGAATCATAACAAAATCCAAATGGCGACAGACCTTGTTAGACATGAAGTAATTATGGCAAATGATTTCATTTAACTACTCCAGATACAAACATGATTAAATTACTTTCAGTTTAGGAAATGATAGTCTTCTGTTGAACAAATACCAGACTTCAATATGTCTACCTGCTTATTCTCTTCATCTCATCAGAAAGCCACCCACTCCTAAAAATTTTTTGCATGCGAATAGCAGTAGGATTCTTTTTACATCAAACCTTATAAATACAATTGCCTACATCACATCTTTGTCTTACGTGTTTATTCTAAGACCCTAAACCAAATTTTTAACTTTTGCCACAGCAAGACACTTTGGTAACTCTCACCTTTGCTGGTAACTGGAAATACTAAGAACATCCAACAATGTCCAACACAGACAAAACACTCATTCTGTAACCCCACCTACAAAGCAACACAACTCCCTGACTTCATTGCTCAGCTAACTTTTTGGTTTCATAAAGGTAAACATTTTCTTTCTGTGTGAGTCCCAAATTAGTGGTCTTCATTATATGCATTCCAAGCAAAGAACAATTAAGATGGAATTTCATTTTGCTGCAGTTGAAACATCTTGCGTGTGTAAAGATATTTACACAATGCAAGGCTTAAAACTAAACAAACCTTCCCTCGCCCATACACAAACGGGTAGACATGTTTCTTCTGGCCTTTAAAATAATATACATTCATCTCTGAGAACAAATCTGATTGTCTCAGGACATTTGCCTCAGCGGATATTCTCAGGCCATTCTCTCTTCCTTTTCCCCCTACATGCTCCCTTTTTTTTAAACTTGATTACAGGAACATTTTCCAGCTTTCAAACAAGATATATAAACAATGCTCCAACCACTTGTGGCTATTAAAAATTCCATAGAAGTTTTCGTAGGAGGACACCCTTCTGAATAGATTCACTTCACAGTGCAGAAACAAACTGTATCTACGTTAAATCCAATCAGTAAAACTAACTGGATTTGGCTGCTTCCTTAACTACCTTAACTACCTTCCTATGTGAATCTGCTATTTAGTCACTGCTGAGCATGTTCCAGCATAGGAGACACGACACTTCCACTAAGAGGGGAAATAATCCTGTACACAATATCCTTTCACACACACACAAAAAAATAACCAGTTGGTGGTATGAGGAATCTAGGACAGAATCCACGGGTTGCAGAGTTATTTTGAGTTTTTAATCACAAGGGACTCTGTGGCCAGAAATCACATTAGTGGCCAAACCCAGAAGAGAACCTCCAACGCACATCCATCATTCTCATTGTTTAGCTGCTGGAAATCACACCATTACAAGATGTTCCTGAAAACATTTTTTTCTCTAGGATAAGGACATACTTTGCAGGAAAGTTACAGTTAAGATAATATAATTTGTGCTTCTAATAATAGGGGGGGGAACCCTAAAACTATTAACACTATTATCACATAAAAATACGTTTTCAAGAAGTTAGAGGAAATAGTTTCCCTCTGACCTGCTACACCTTCGAGACTTTTTTCCTTTTACTTCCACTGAAAAGCAGGTTTATTATATCAGTGATACACATTTGGGTAGGGTGTTTTTTTAAAAAAACAGACAAAAGCATAAAAAATTGGAAATATGAAATACACTTTTTATTCTATATAGAAAAGGTCCAGCAGGGTGACTGCACCATCAAGTGTGAAATCATCTCTTGTAAAAAAACAAACAGTATATCTTATAATGCATAAGAATTACTTCAAATAAGGCAAGATTGTGGTTTTGTCCTGGTCAGAAATAGCCATACATAATTAGTTAATGTGTTAGCATCTCTAGTCAAGTAGAAAGCAGGCAGTTGGAAAATTGTGCAGAATCAGGGTCCAGATAACACTGATTTGGAGGGAAGGAAAATTTTACCTGCCTCCCGAAACCCATCCGATTTCAGATGTCACAACTGACACGCCCTGCCATGGTACCTGCAAATGTTTCTGCCGAAAGAGCACAACAGGAAGAGGAGGCAGCAGCAACAGCAGATGTGCCTTTACAAACTGTGTGTGCAGAGAACACGAGCACCAACAGCTGTGCAGGGGAACAGGGAGCACAAAGGCTTCCCAGAGCTCTCGCATGAGCTGCTAATCCTGCCTGGGAGCGATGAGCTGCCCTTCTTAACGGCACCAAAGCACAAAGAGGTGCTTTACAGCAACTTCCAGAGCTTCACCTTCCTATACAGATATGCCCATAGAAACTGGAGGCACCTCCCTTGCTTTTTAGCTCCTAATTAGGCCTCTGACACAGATACTGGCCATTAGAAAGCAGGGTGTGTTTAAGTTAATGAGTATTTCTTTTTTACTGTCCATGCTCTTGTTTTCATGAGCAGGCAGTACTGAAGGTCACATTTACATTGTACTTACCTCCTTCAATAGTGTGCTTTACTCCAACATTTTTATGTATTTCCATTAGGAAACCAAGTGTTTTGCAACAACTAAAGAAAAGAACCACTTTCAATCAAATAAAGGAACATCACTTGGGGAGAAAAAAAAAAAAAAAAAAACCAAAAAAACACGGAGGGACAAGGTCTGAGCAGGATCTCACAGGTAATGAGTTCATGCGTGCTCCTGTATGTTCCTGCATTGCTTTGCCATTCGATGCCCGGACCCTGGTTTTTTTCCCCAGTTTAGCAGGCAAATGGTTTCACCAAGGGACCACAGAATTGCCTAAGACAACAGAATAGGCACAGCAGAAACCCTTGGCAGCACAAACGTACAGGGGATAGCAACCCCCCTGAGGTCAGACAGCCCTACAAACAGCTTAGTTCAGCCCCAAAACCCCACCCTTACAGGCTGTATTCTCTAAATACTAAAAGTAGTTCAACCTGATATTAATAATAGATAAGCATGGATTTCCTTTCAGAAGCGTTTTTCTTTTGAAGTTGCTCTACTCTTGCTTCAAGATCAGAAGATGCTTCTAGGCCAACTTTTCTTTCTAAAATATGTAAATACAAATTACTGAATATGAAAAGAAAGCTGAGTTTAACTTAACATTCTAACTCTCTTACCCAAATACATTGATACTTGCATTAATAATATAAAGCGTTAAAATATGCATAGCCATGCATATTTAAGAAGGGCAGAAAAATTTTATGCCAGCTAATGTGGAAATTAAAAAGGGAGACGTTGGCCACACTGCAGTGGCATGTGTTTCAAAGAGGGTTATGAACAGATTAGCACTGATACAGGAAATACTATCCAATAGAGCATGTGCCTTCATCAGCATCAGTTAGCAATTACTATTCAGGAATTCTGGTGAATCACCATTCTGATTTCAGTGTCACAGCTACACACTGTCACACTATCACATCTTAACATCACAGCCCTCTTCCAACATGGAAAGCAGTAACATCGAAGTAATGTGGGACAAATGCAATGCTGCGCAGTACCAAGCACTGTAAGTAAAAATGCACAGTCTTGTACTGTCCTTCTGTCTCAGGGACAGTGGGACATTTATATCGCCTTAAAATTTTCTTACCCTGCTTTCAGCTTTTTAAGAAAACGATGGCATCTGATTTCTTTTCTGCACAGCAAATAATGAGGAAGGGTGATCAGAATCAGCTTTGTGTAGTAATACCACCACTATAAATACAGGTATTATTCTTTCAAAAGTAAGTGGCCTCAGGCCTTTTCTTTACCCTGTGTCAGGCCAACAAAATACTGTCAAACAGAAACAAATTATTTTTTTCCCCTCCCCATTATGTATGCTGCAAGGCAGAGTCTCACAGATAAATAATTTTGGGAAAGCTCAGTAATAATTTTCTCTCTGTGGAGCATTCGTATGTGTAAAACTGGAGAAACAAATGGGGAACTTATGTAGTGCCATAGTTGAAATCAAACAAATGTTCTCTGATGTTTGCATTGAAAGCCTTTGCTTAGATTACATTATATTATAGTATGCATTAACACAAATTTAGTCTTTACAGAGTGAAAGCCCGCAAATTCTGAATTTCTTTCTTTCATGGCAAGATCCAGGTCACAAAAAATTTTAGCACCCCTTGAGCAACAGAATGATCCTGCAGTAACAACAGGGGAGACCACGGATAACAGCTGATAGCACATGATGTATCCACTTGCAATGCAGAGCAACAGCCACTTTTCAAGTGGGAGTCTTGGGAAAGAAATCAGAGCTCCCCCTCAACACTGTCTAGGAGGTGAAAGGAACAGATCACCACGCCAACTACGCACAGCATAGCTCAGTGGCACATTAGAGATATCATGTCTTTAACTGAAACCCTTCATTCACTACAGAGCAAAGAAAGGGCAGCAAAAGAGCAGTGGATTTTGCTTGCCTGCAGCAAAAAGAGAAAATTCTGAAATTAAAATGTGTAGATGCAATAGCTTTCCACAAGTAAGACCTTTTAAGCCACACAATAGAAGCAGGACGTAGCTTTTAACTTGGGGCATTTATGATTTTGCCCAATACAACTGTAGCGTATTACTAGACAGAATTACACAAAGAAAGGGATGGAACGGGACTGGATGGTCCCATGGCTGATTTCTATGACAGCACAGTTCACTTCTGATTGAGCCAAGCATACAGGCAACACTGTCAGGAATTAAACACTTTATCTTTAAACAACTCTTTGGGTGACCAGCACAGGAGAGTGACCTGCTCAGGCTGCTGATGGAAAACAGGTCGAGCAAGTGGGTGCCTGTAGAGATTGGGAAGCTGGATTGACAGAAGTACTGAAGCCACTGCTCAGGATTCGGTTCTGTGTTCACTTCAGCACATTTGGGATGACTCCTGGTAATTCTGTAGAGTGAGGCAAAGTTTAAACTACTGACAGGAGAGCAAATACCCCTCTGTCAACTTCTTTTCCCATCAGTCAGGACACGACTCACTCTCCCAAAAAACCCAAGGAATCTGTGTGGATGAAAAGGAAAGCAGGCACACTCCATCTCCCACTGGTACACAACTCTGAGTAGTCCCTGTGAACAACTGGACTAACCACACATGTCCTGCTGCCAATCTAGACTTCTTTCAGCTCCAGGATCCAAGAACCTCTGACCAAGAATGGGACAACTCCTCCTGAAAGCACAGATCATTTCATCACGCCTCTTGAAAAGAAGAGACAAACAAAAACACTGATTACTTCAGTTCTTGAAATGGTATGAGAAGGAAAAAAGAGTAAGACTGCAGCAACGTGTTTCAGCTTTACCCTTACAGAAGGGCTGTGTTTGCCCAGTCACCCCGAGTTACTGGGAAGAGGAAATGGTTGGCTGGCAGGCACCTACATTTTTTCCTAGGATAGACCTTGGAAAATAGACTTGAAAAGCAAACACACCAGAGTAGTAGCAGACATTCCTGTCAGATCCATTTCGAGAGGCAGCACGGAAAATTGACAGGAATGTCGCTGAGCAGCTGCAGGGGGGTCCTGGAGCCCAGACCCTGTGGTCAGCTGCCAGCAATACCCCCAGATCCTGCTCAATATTCAGGCACAGCTCATCAGACCTACAGTTGGGGCTCAGACAGGCTTTCTGTCACAAATTTCCAGTAACATCTACTCTTGGCAATAAGGGATCTGCTCACAGCGCCGTACTCATTAGTGAGGAGCATTAGCCGTTACTTAGGATTGCCGGCTGTTTCTAAAGCACACAATCCAATTTTCAGAAAAAGCAAAGCAAAGTTCATTTTTCCCCTTCCCCCATCCCTGCCTGACACGGCTCTGGAGTTAGATTTCAGAACAGTATTTATTGCAGAAGCTTTCTATTTATTCATTTTCCAAGATCAGTTGCACACTGAAGGAGGTGGAGCAATGGCTGGATTTGAAAGCAATCTTCCTTCCCTGAGGAATGTCTGCAAAGGCAGCTACAGAGTGCCACACCGGACTGCTCATCTATCAAGTAACTGCTCGAGCAGCATTTATATTCACCCAAAACAAGACAGATTCCAGGATGCACAACTCTGCACAATTTGATGTCTGACGCCGTGTAAGCCTTTCAAATTCCTGCAGTCTGCTCCAAGAAAAGTAACCCTGGTACCTGCTATTGAAACCACTGAGCTGCAGTACTTGGAGAGAAATGCACTACAGCTAATACAGTACCCTGCTTCTTGGCTATCTTAGGCTTGAATTGCTCCAGATTCTTACTATTACACTGACAGGCCCATTGGTCACATTGCCTGAAGTCTGAGAGGGCACGGAGAGCACCAGGAATTTACTCACAGATTTGTTGGTGAAGGAATAGCAAAGCTTAGCTTAAGACTGCGAAGCATTTTCAGATTCCTCAGAAAAGAGTATACTCAGCTTTTGTGAATTGTTGGCTGCCATCACACCATGAAACAATTAGCTTGACAGGTCACTAATTCAGATATAAAAGAGCTTTTTATCTGGCCCAGTGATAACAAGTCTGCTGGATGGATCCACTTACCGTAAGGTCAAACCCCTGGTCTCTCATTCTTTGCTTGGCAAAAGACCATCAGCGGTCATACCAAATCTGCCTCACCATACTTCCAAAACAGAGCACATTCAGTATCTGCTGAAATTCTTCTAAGTACAGACGTAAGTTATGTGTTACAAAAAGACAGATTTTTCATACTCCAGGCAGACCTCCTGGCATTCTGATCAAAAACTCATTTGAATAAATACATTCTTCCTATTTAAACTTTCCCCAACTGTTTCAGCTAAATCTGCTGAAATATTACATTGCCCTTTCTAAGCTGTTTTTTCTGCCCCTTACTGGCAAAATCACTGCATTCCTTCCAGAGATCAGTGAAAAATAATCTGAACACATAATCTTTTGTACTTTATTCTCAAATAACTTAGTCATTTTTCTCAGCTAAGTACTTAACAAGAAAAAAAATCATATCCATACAACTACAAAGATCTAAGCAATTTACTTTTATTACTCTCAATGTCTCTGAGATTCAGCATTTTCTCTGAAAATAAAGCATCTAACTGGGATTCAACCCTCAATCTCATTTTTAAATCAATCAGCTCCCACTGCTCCTATTAATAAACATTTTTTCTTAGATTTTCACTTCATCCTGTCATGCTCAAATAGGAAACATTTTTGTTGACTAGGAAACAATTGAGTAGGACTATATGTTTTAGTTCTGCTACTCCTCAACATGGTGCAAAACGTAAGAATAAAAGATACCACTTCCTAAATGAGTAAAACTTATAGCAAATCCTGATTTTTTCACCTGCACACACCAGTTCCATTGACAGTGTGGTTAGCTGCAGCCTCTGCTAAGCACCTTTCCAAAGAGGTAGTGCCTTCAGAGCAGTGCTCCACCTGGCACAAGTTTCATCACACAAAGACAAACTTTGTGTAAGACTGAAAAAATGTGACTCACATTAACATACTTGCAAATTATCCTAAATTTGCCTTAGGGCAACCAGAAATACCGAGCTATAACTTCTGTTAAGCAGTCTGTAGCAACAGTGTCTGCAGCTCTACTGACACAGCTCACATATGGAACAGTGGGAAAACTTATTAGTGCAGTTCAGAAATTCTTCTGCATATCACGGACAACGCAGCAGCGAGCACAAAACACCTGGAGAATACCACTCACAGGTAAACTCCTCATTGTTTTAAGGACTTCTTAACCATTGAAAGAAGTAGAAAAATTCATTATTTTTGGTAATAAAAGCAGAGGCACTCTCAAGCCTAGACTTTTCTCCCCAATAATCCTGACATACATCTACACAGGCAGCAGTCCACAATCCGCTCAAAAAATCATACAAAAACTACTTCTAAAAGATTCTTCAATCACAGCATCGGTTCTACCATCTTCTAAATGTCTTAATAAAGTGGATCTTGAAACTTTGTTGAAGTATTTGAAGATCACCCAGAACACCCAAGTGCCAAACCCAACTGATCCTGCAGATGTTTAACCAGTATTTCCGAATGTCCAGAAGCTGGCTCTGCAAGATTATATTGTGATCTTTTAAAGAAAAAAGATCAACAAAAATAAGTTAAAGTTTTTATCAGGCTGTTAGATTCCATTAGATCTGACTGTAAGTATTTTATCATGAAGTTCACAACTGATAAGACAACTGGAAGAATCTAACTTTTCTTTTTTGAATTCTTCCGCAGCTGTACCTCAAAACAATGTCTTAACATACATACACTAAAGAATCTCAAAGCATAATTAATTACAAACTAACTAACAATGGAAGTCTAGCCATCCTGTATTATCCTAGCTAAGAACTTACGAAAATAAAACCTTATCACACATTTTCCATTTTAAATGCCTAATTGGTCACTAATAAAATCTAAAAATATTTCACACTAATTTAATGATGATGTACATGCTTTCACTGAATCCCGCAGCATGCAACTTTGCACGGCACACATAATACGCTCATACTAAATAGATGACATATTTTCCATTAGAAATAGCAGCAATGGAACATGACAACTTATACAGACCCACAGAATATAATCACGACATTGTTCACTAATGCCTGCCACCACTGTTAACTCTATCCCAGAAAGTCTCGAGAGGAAGCTAGATATAGTAGCAGAAGCTGATGAACTTCCAGCTGCAAGGGGGTGGGAGAGAAAGGAAGCAGACTGATTAGTTGAATAGATTTATTGTATACACATATTCTATGCTAAAACTCTCTATCTACTTCAACATAAATTTTTTTGAGTCATTTGACTGTTCACAATTCAAATACAGGAAAATGCTATCAGACTAACATGTGTTTGTTCAGCAGGAAACCCTTTCTTCAAAATGTAAAATGAGGTAGTGAAAAGCCAAAACTTCGCTAGAATTGTTGTGCCATTATTTCTCCAATGTGAGAAGGACCTCTTGATGTTCTCGCATCACGTTAGAAAATCATCTCCTAAGCCCCTATGAGCTCCTGAGAAAAACACAACGCAGAATAGTTGCAATGCAGTGTTCTCTCTCTCTCCAAGATGCAAGACATTATCATACTACTTTCTTCAACTTAGCTAGCAGATTTTATTCTCAAGCCACAAATATTTTCTTAATTTTCCTTATAATGTGTCATGAATGCAGCCAAAACATCCTAAAGCAAAACTGTAAGCCAAGTTTCTCATTCTAGTTGCTGTATTTTAATGGTCTTTGACACTAGCAGAGTCTACATAAAACCAATTTTGCAAAATGCACTTGAAGTTGACCTGCACTTCAAGAAAACAATTAACTGAAACAGATTCCTTTAGGCTCTTCACAATCCACATAAAGATCACAGCCTTTAAAAATTGGGAGAAACGAACTCTGACTACCATTCTTACTAAACAAGGATAAAATGCAGTACTGGTTATTTAATTCCTGCAAATGTCAAAAAAAAAAAAAAGGTAAAGCAAATTATTTGCACGGTATTCATTTAAAATATTCTATGTAAAAGAAGGACCTCACAGATGTTTTTGCATTGCAATTGGTTTATGTTAGAAGTGTTCTGCCTTCAAAGCACAGTGTTTGTCCACATTTCACTTCCACTTTGAAGCCAGAGAGCAGCTCCTACTTGCACAGGAAGGAAAATAAGTTGTTGTTGCTGTTCTGTTCTAGGACTGAGGGGCAAAGTGCCAGGCTATCCCACAGCCAACAGGCCCACCATAAATCTTCATCCTTTCTTTTTTCTTTTTCCTCCAACAAAAAGAAATTGGTATCAATAACCAATTAAGGCACATGGAAAGAAATGCAACCTCCAGGTTATGTTTGAGACAGTAATTATGTTTTAAAATTCATGTGACTGTCAGTATTGATGGATATAACTTACAGTATTTGAAGTATCTTTCAGTCAATGAGGACTTAGAATTTGTATACTATTGTTATTAACTTTCTTAAATTAGACTAGTGTAATTACAAACTGATTGAGTAATGACATTCAAAATTAAAGGCTTGGAGTAACAGTAAAAGAACTCAAATTCAGGCAGCTATTTGATGGACTCCTTCGGCAAGTTAAGTTTGGAATGAGGATTTGGAAAGGAAGCAGATACCTAAAAGACAAGAGTTGGAAGCACCAAATTGACCAAAGGTAAACCAAATTCTGTAGAAAAATATTAGGCTTCTCCCCTTCTTACATCCTTAGGTTTTGTTAAACAAAGACTAGCAAAACACAGCATAAGTGAAATTAGTAAAACGAAACCTGTTTGATCCACTCCACATTGCAGCATTACATACTGCACCAATACTGCAAAGAGAGTAAAGAGACTAAAACCTTGTACTATGGATGAGAAAACAGTATCTTCTTCCATTAAGTAATTTGGAAGAACAGGCACCTTCCCATTCCAACCAGCTAACTTCATTTCTGTTTAAAAAATTAACTAAAAACTCGTAGATGACTTAAGGTCTACAGCAAAATCTGAAGGCGTTTAAGTATTTCAGGATGGGATTTATGGCAGAGTTCTGAAATGGATACTCCTAGTTCCTGTTGCTTTTACTGGAATACTTTTATGGAGAGTCACTTTTTTCCCACCCTACCCTTTTCCTTTACTGAATTTCCACACAATAACTTAGATCTGACCATCACCGGACATCTGAACAATAAAAAAAAGTTACAGCTGGATCCTGTATTAGTCCCAGCTGCACAGGATCTTTGGCTGCCTTCAGAAAACAAGACAGCCAATAGAAAAACAGTAGGAGAATTTCTTTTAGCAGCTTACCTTCAAATAAATTGTTTTTTCATATGCTACTACAACAAACAATTTTACTACTCAATGCAAAAAATGTTACTCTTCCTATTTTTCACCTCATTTCTAAAAAAAAAAAAAAGAAAAGAAATTTAAAAAAATTAAAACTTCCTTCTTCAAAAACTTTTACTACAAAATGCCAGAAAATAATCATCTCCATATGCTCTTTCAAGTCCAACATACCACAAAGGATAGATCTGCCAAGTCCACCCACCCACAGGCTCTATAAACTTGAGAGGATTATTTGTATTTAGTTTGGATTACCAATTTCACCCAACCTTTCCCCTTCATAACACGTTACTTTTCTAGGCTTACTACTCAGGTAGAAGGTACAAAAGGAAAATAAATACATTTCCAGCAGAATAAGAACAATAACATAAAGCATACTCTCTTTACTTTGAGTATCAGTGAATTCACAGCGGAAGGACTTAAACCAGTCTCTTTTTTATGCTTGCTCTTATAAAATATCACCTAATCTTTTAAAACATTCATGTGATACTATGTCATTTATTGGTACAAGACCAAGACTAAACACTGCAGTCTTTCCAGCTTACATTGCACAAAATGAGAGCGAAGAAAGTTACATGTATTCTTATTAGAAAAAAAAAAATCACTGGGAGGGGGGAAGCTTCCTCTCAGATATTTAAAAAAAGAAAGTTACTATATTTAATGCACAAAAATCCACTTCCTATAGCCAAAAAAATAATCAAATCCATATGCTCCATTCATCCATCCTTGCTAAAACATGTACAGCCAACTGAAATGTCAGCTGCCCAGAACGGCTGACCACACAGAATATTGACCACAGTCTTAAGACCCAGCCTGAGATTCCCAGATTATTAAATTAATCTGCAACATCTACACAAAGAACAAACTGCTCACACATACCTGGAACCTTTCAATCTCCCCCTTCTGTGACTGCAAATGTTTCCATAGACACGAGAGCCAATTCCCTAAACTCTGACTAGCCTTGGCTACCAGTTTCAACTTCCACTTATGAAATAGTTAATCTACAAACTGCAGATCAGGGATAGCGGCACAGCTGATAAGAGATGGTGGGAACACAAGCACAGAGACTCTCTCTGTCCCCAGATGAATGCTGGATGCTGCTTAAAAATGCTGCAACTACATGATATGATAATTTTAATGACTAAAAGGGTATAGTGGGTAAAAACTGAATTGCAGAAGGGGAAGTTAAATAATAATAAAAGTTCTATAAAGTAACACAGTTACTTTTGAGTCTATAAAGATACACTTCCATAATATGGACTACTCATTTATCCATTTATGTGACAGATACCACATGTAAAGTGAGTCTTCTCCAATTAGTATACACTGAGTTTACAAAATACAAGACTATACCAAGGATTATTTCAGCCTGATAGAGGCTCTTGAAGGCAAACTTCTGAAATATAAAGGGCTTGTTTTGGGTGGGTACCAAGCAGAACCCTTCCAGTTAAAAGAAAAGAAAGAATAAATTAAAAAACAGAACCAAAACCAAGAAAAATTTAAATGGAGAACCACAAAGCAATAGGGAGATGCCCATTGACCCACCCCACTCAGTGAAGTCCACAGATCTATTCACAGAGCTACTACAACAGATCATCAGCACGCAGGGTTTGCACACAGCAGCTCCTGCCTGGATCAGAGCCAGCAGAGCACAGCACAGGTACAAGAGAGGGGGGGCAGGTCCTTCTGATCTTCTCAAGAAGGATGGAGAATGGTCCTGCACAGGATCCAGCCCTTGCCCTCTACACATGAGGAGTTTCACGGCCAGAAAATAAATTTAACTTGCAAATTCTTCCCCAGGAATGGAATTTCTCCTTAACAGAGCCACCATCTCTACTTATGGCCACTGTGGTTTAACCTCAACTTCCTGGGAAAAGAAACTTTCCTCCACATCCCCTGGCTGGGCAGTTGCAAGACACTGGAATAAAAACATGCAGCAGCTTTACAAATTCAAAAATTGCATTTGTAAGTCGTCAAAGTTGTACTCAGAGTACATGGCCTGGTGGGAAAATTCCTCCTCGGTGCAAGAGAATGACTGAGCAGGAAGTTCATTAGGACAAACTTACTTGAGTAAGAAAGACAAAAAAACCCCCGCTTACTTGGAATCCGACTACTGAATATAAGAAACGTTGCCTCAAGCAACCATAATTCCTTATTTTATAGTATCCAATGCAACTACAAATACCCCTTCTGAGAATTCCCCCTCTCTTGTAGAAAGGCAATGGGATCTGTTTATGTCAGAATTTGACTCCACAGACAACACTGATTGTGAGCTAAACAAGGGCCTTATTAAGGAACATGATATCTACAGCACATGAAAGCAAAAATGTAACAGCAAATAGACTCCTGAATACTTGGAATTCAACAAGAAAACAGCATGAACGGTATTTTGCAATATGAATTAGATATTAAAACAAAAAAAATTTTTAATCTGCATTCTAGAAGTTACGCTAATGAGGCAGTTGTATAAAAACTGTAGAGGTGACTCATTAAGAGATTACATCTCACAGTTCCTCTTACAGAAAACAGTGTGAGGCAGTTCCCTTACTTGCATATGCTAATTTTTTCAGCCTTTTTTTTGTGCATGCATGTGTGTGAGAACAGGAGTGAGCACAGGAGACATTGGACACATTTGTTTTCCTACCCATCAGCTCCTTCTGCCAAAGTACGCCTTGCACAGCACTCAATTTCAATCTAATTTGACTGAGGAGATGTTCCTACAAGCTGTGTGAGAATTAGCAGCTGGGTAGCAGAGCCACCAAAATGAATTCCCACAGTTACTGTTAGCCTCTTCCATATCCCGAGATCAGCAGACTCACAGTTCATCATTTTCACAAAGCTCTTTTGTTAAGACACTCAACATATTTCATCTAAAAATCAACACCGGTTTCTCCTTTTTTTATTAAGAACTTACATCAAAAATCCAACCAACCCCTTGGACATGGCAGCAAAAGCCAGATCTGAATTCAGATTCAACTT
The DNA here is from genome assembly GCA_013400735.1 of Pomatostomus ruficeps. Classification (NCBI taxonomy): domain Eukaryota; kingdom Metazoa; phylum Chordata; class Aves; order Passeriformes; family Timaliidae; genus Pomatostomus; species Pomatostomus ruficeps. The sequence continues at coordinate 29,383 of VYZT01041628.1, read as the reverse complement.
TCATAAATGGACGGATCTTAGATTCTTGTTGAAGAATTTTGTTATGGAATTCAGAAGAATTATCTATCCTCATTGGGACAATTTCCATTATGCTGCTAAATAACAGAATCAGCTTCAATTCTTCCACACACCTGGCATAAGATAACTATTTCTTTTTATAATAAACATCTGAAAATGAGCTTATCACTAAAGCCACACTAAGAAGGCCAACCTGTTGAAAAATTAAATCAAAACATCTTCAAATCCTAGATGAGATTGCGCTTTAGACTTCCCAAGGTTCCAGTATGCAACATTTGCTGTTAACTCTATGAGATCTCACCAAATTTGTCACTTTTTTCCCTAGGAAATAGTAGATAATGTTTGTGTTTGCCTTTCAACATGTCAACTTTGACTGGAAAACTTACCCACTCATATAGTACCTCTTTATAAGCAGAGACCAGGAATTCAATGAAATTGTGGAAGCAGCTCCGTATTACTTTACTCTCCTTAAATAAAACTTCGTATTAGCAAATAATGTGCTTAAAGAACCTCAGAAAGTAATGAAATAAATGTGACACAGATGTTCACCAAAAACAAAAAAAAAAAAGAAGAGAGAGAGAACAAGAATGTTTTTACTTCATAGCAACCAAATAGGTCAAGCCATTTCCTTCTTCAGGCAAATCTCAGAGGACCACAAAACACATGGTTTTCTAGTGGATTTGGTATGTCTATCCCACTAAGAGGAAACAGTGCTGTCCAAAAACATTTGGAATACTAAGTTTTCCCATGAAATTGTTGAAATTAAAAGAAGGAAGTCATATGCAATTAAAAGCAATTTGCTAGATGTTAAAATTATACAAATGGCATAAATAAGTAGACTCTTACTACCTCATTCATATACCTTTTCTGTACAGTGAAGAAGTCAGAAATGCTAACAAGTACATCTGTTCACACAACTTCTCTTTCGCTTCTCTAAAACAAAGTAAAACACCACGTGTTCTTCACTTCCCTGGGATCCCTGTCCCACAGTTCTATACACTGACAGGTTTTCCTAACAATCCAGCTGCTAAGGATTTGTTTTTATCCTCTGTGAATGAAACACATGGTCATTAGGTCCAAACTCCTCACTAAAATTAGTACAATCCTTTCATACATGCTTCAGCATTCATGAACTGCAGGGAGAAAAAGTGAAGAAGAAATCATTAACCACCACACTACTTTAAAACGAAGGAAAAAGTCCACAGAGATTCACTCAATTGTCACAAAACGCTAACCTGTGTGCTGGCTGGTCCCATGCAGAAGTCTACAGAAGATGTGACGCCATAACCAGATTAAATCTATTTGTGCGTTCAAACAGGAAAATTAATATTGCACAGGAGAACACAACTGCTTTCATAAGGATTTCAGTACTTTTGCATTGCTCTTTCATTGCCATTTTTACTACAGCTTCTCTACAGACTATTTTTTAAGAAGCAATAAATTACAACAGCCCACTATTTACTTGTCAATAACCACTCAGGATGCCAGCGTGTGTCCACAGACATCAAAAAGAGGAAGTGGGTGGAAACAACATTAAGAGCTCTGTTTTAGACTCATTAGGCTTAAGATGACAATTACACAATCTTAAGATGTCAAACAAGCCAACATTTTAGCTGGGACAGATGGTACTGGATCCAGAGCACACAGAGTAGATGCCGTGAGTCATCAGTTTAAATACGATAGTTCCACACTTATTTGCAAAATCGATTATCCAGAAACAAGATGTTGAGAGGAAGAGAGCGTTAAAGCAAGCAAAGGGTCCCACAAATCTTCACATAAAAAGTTGGAAGTAGAAAGAACGTCTTCCAAATGAAAAAGCAAATGAGATGGGAGGAGGAAGAGAGAACAGTCAAAGAAAAAAAAAAGGCAAGATTTCAAAAAGAAAAATATAGTAAACAGTACTAGAGGCAGCTGGCAGTACAAAGAGGAGGAAAGGAATGTACTGAGTACAAGGGGTCAGGACAAGTGTGGAAAGGACCTAGGATAAACTTCCAGGAGATACTCTTCAGAGAGTGACTGCAAACAGCTCATTCAGTGACTTCCAAAAAGGAAAAGAGATGAGTGGTGGTTCAAATGTTGGCCTTGGAGTCAAAGATGGAGTGTATAAAGAATCAGACTAAACCATGTTTGCTCTGGGAGGGAAAAGCATGGGGCAAAAGATCGCAGCAGGTAGGATGGAGCTACAGTTTAAGTGAAACATGTTACAGCTTTTCAAACCTTTGTTGTAATAGGAAAAGAGAGCCTTACAGGACAAGAAGATGGCGGGCAGAGTCATAGAATGGGTTGGGTTGAAAGGGACCTCAAAGCTCTTTTCATTCTACTCTCCCTGCCATGGGCAGGGACACCTTCCACTATCTCAGGCTGCTCCAAGTCCCATCCAGCCTGGCCTTGGACACTGCCAGGGATAGGGCAGCCAGAGTTTCTCTAGGAAATCTGTGCCAGTGTCTCAACCACACTCATAATGAAGAATCTCTTCCTAAAATCTAATCTAAATCCACCCTCTTTCAGCTTAAAGTCATTACCCCTTGCCCTATCACTACACAACCTTGTAAAAAGAACAAAATGGAGGAAAGCCCTTTTTTCCCCTCATTTTCCCTTGAAAAAACATTCAAAATAGTAAAAAGAAGGAAGGGGAAGCAATAAATATAACGGGATTGAAAAATTTGATGTGAACTGCAGAATATATCTCGAAAGTCACTGCGTTGTCTCACCTTCTGCAGCCCTTCAATTGGTGAAAGCTTTTGGAACTCCAGTGATATTAAAAGATTGCAACATCCATTTGGAAACAGTGGCCCAGGGGGAGCCCACTTTCATGTGGCCATTACTGTGATTCCCAGGCGTTGTTCTGCCAAATACACTCTGTTCCTGCCTGTAAATCCTACAGCTTGCTCTCCCAGCTGCAGCAGTACAGACAGATGCTGTTACAGGCACACTGCTCCCCTAAATCCACAGCGTGCTTACACTGCTGAGCACGTCACCAAATACCATTATATAACAATACATCGAGTTTGGCAACCAACCACCTCTGGAAACTCTACCAGCAGAAATTTCACATTTTCTTCCAAGTCACAGCTAAAAATATCAAACATTAGGCTGAGAAAAACTTAACAAGTTACTGCAATTAACAAGCACATTTTCTGATACCGCCAAAAATAACTAAGATGTACAACATAATTGTTAATACTTTATTGTGGCATTTTTTACTGCAGTGATAACAGAGTAAACAGTTTTGGGCTAAAAATTAAGATCCTGCTGAGCTGACAGGTAATCCGAACAAATATGAGATTAGTTTGGCATGAAGAAATATCTATTTAGCAAAAAGAGACTTAGCGTGAAGCTCTGCTGGCTGGCAAAAGAACACAAAAAATCAAATTACATAAACAGACCATCTCTGTATCAGCTCTTCTTCACTCCCTAGAACCAAGCTGAGTGGTCAGTCCAACACTCAGGTGCATGTTGATATTCTTGGGATTTCCCCAAAGTGTTATTTAAAACTACAAGCCCTCCTCTGAAGGACTTTTGGGACAACTTTTATTTAAAACTACTGGTAGAAGTTATCCACTTTGATGAGTAGGCAATGAAACATATTTAACGTTCTTCTGTGTTAAAACACATTTGTTTACAATAAAAGAAATTCATAAAATAAGAAAACATGCAGAATTAGTCTTAAATGCAAAGCAAATGTCTGTAACCATGAGGAGGCCACATGGTGTCTGATATCTTTAAGATCTATCTTTGAAAGATATTACAATGTGGAAAGAAGAGACGAGGCTGCTCATGTCTAAAATATCAATATGTCTATTCAATCAATTTTAAAACTTTTTTTCTAAGAAAAATCCGGGTCATTTGTTGCATTTAACAGCTTTTACCTGTAAGTAGGTAACTGCTTTGCCCTGCAAAAGAACAGAAGTCATCCTGCTAAGTCTGGTTTGGCAGCAGATCCACTCTCCTGAGTCCTCTGTGCGGCGATCTGGTCTCTTGGTGTCTCTCCTAATGAAGGGCTGTCTACATTCTGTCCTCATCACAGACCCAATGTGCTACCTGGCACCATCCCTGGCAACTACAGCCAACAACTAACAGAGCTTGGCAACCCAACTGCTCTGTCCCAGAAGAGTTTCAATGTTCAGAAATAAAGCACAGAGTTTGGGGAACAGTAGGGAAACCTCAATGCCATAATTAGTGCTATAATTTGGTCTATTTGTCAAGTAGAAACAGAACTTTAACCTTCTGGCATGTCTGTTTCGAGCCCTTTGTTGAGACAGTGTAAAACAAACATACAGAAATTGGTAAGCACCCAATCTTGCAGTCTTTTACTAAAGGAACGGCACAGAATTGAATGTGGGGGACTGAAAAGCTGCTGGAAGACTAGAATCAAACTCAGAAAACAAACAGAAGTTCTATCCTGTGCCTCCAGCACTGACTGTTTATACATTCTGACCTTTCACAGAGGATCACACGCTCACTGTGCGACCACACCAAAAGCACTATTGAACACGAGGGTCCCGGCCACTGGCACCGCCACCACCTAACTGTGAGCCTGTGAGAAAAGCCACTCAAATCACACAAGAAGTGGCTTGAAACCAAGTGGGGAGAGGGAGGAGCAGAAATTTCCTGGACTAAGTGAACCACAGAGATATTTTAATCAGGACACAAAAGAAAGTTGAGCCAAACACCAACTGACTCAGATCATATCGCATCAATAATCCATGCACAGAGCCTCTGCTGCAATCAATGGGAGGCTTGTGTGGAAGTGGATTGTATAACATAAATGCACGGCCCTGTTTAGGGCTCCACATACAAAAGAGAAGGAGGTACTGAGAACAATTCCCTTAATTGGCATTTCTCTTCCATTGAGTGCTTCTAAAATAATAAATTCTAACTTTACACAGCTCTGTTTTCATTCACAGCTTTTATCAGAGGTGGTAAAACAACTGACCCCATTTGACAAATAAGAGAACTGAAGCACAGGATGCAAATCAAACTGAAGAACAGTGTAGCAGGCAGAGATGAACTGGGAATAGCAGCTTACCTTCTGATTCACACTTTAATGTCCTAGATATTTACATGCTTATCTGTTTCAAGTCTCTAATTAGGGTGACTCTGTGCAGCCCTTAAATAATTTTGCATACTTCCTAAAGTACCTGTGCACAGTGATAAACTTAGCTATACGAGCTTCCCACTCAATAAGGTCAATTTTATGAGGATTTAGAATGGCCTGTGGAAGTTCAAAACATTGAACTGCCCTGGTCAGACTCCAAAGGGAGTCTCATTGCTCAGGTATCACAAGTCTCATTACTCAACAGCAATAAAGAGTTTTAAAACAGGCTGTCAAATTCATGTGTTTCCTATCATTAAAGAAAAAAAAGGGGGCAAAAACCCCGAACAAAACAACAACTTGCCAATTGATTAGCTAAAAACGACCTAACTAATCCTGATGTTCCAAATGGACAGCGATCCCTAAGAAAAAGTGGGACTGAGTCTCTGTTGAAGAATAAAGTGCTATACTTACAAGAAGTCAGTGTAAAATGTCACATACACCAACTGCAAAAAAAATTCCAGTCTCGTCTGTGATTGTTTTATAATGAAGTCAAACATAAACTATACTGTAGTTTGACCCAAAAAAGCAGTATGTTTATTAAAGTGGTATTAGTTTTACTTGCATGCTAGAGGTACAAATCTGGCTTCACCTATGGAATCAGCCTTTAGCTAAATACACTGTCTCCTCCCCAGGTCCTGAGTATTTGTCCTCCCATGAATATCCAACTTTGAAATGCTTAACACCTTATGAAAGATTAATTCAGCCATATGTCCACTTTCTAGTTTACATTTTGCACGTGATTAAGTACTATATTACACAGGGTTAATACAAGCAACAAACATGTTCATTTCCCTTAGCTACAGATGCAAGTCCATAACACTGCGAAAACATACTTTGAGTTAAATGAGATTTCTGCTCCTTACAATTACAGTGTTCAACTGCTTTGATTAATAACTTTTCAGGACTGGCTTGTTTTGTCTTTTGCTTTCGTTTTTCAGATTCTTTTTTTTTTTTTTTTAAGAGTCATGTCTATCACTGTCAAAACAAGCAGAAATGCCAGCTGAAAAATGGTGGCATTTCCAACCCACTGCTTGAAGAATTATTTTCCTGATTCATCACAGCATTATTTTTTCAAGTTGTCAAAACAAACACCACACCCTCTTGATTTCCGAGTTCTGGGTAATTATATTTAGAATTAGCAAGTACCGCGCAACTATTAATCATACAATGCTTAGCCCTTACTTTACCTATTTAGAGATCAGCCAATGCATTTAAGGCCGCCTGTTTAGCATTTGGTCTAAGATATACGCTCCTCGCTGCGTTCTGTACCACCACGGCACAGACGGTCACAGACACGCTGAATATAGGGCAGGCCATGCAGTCGATCCCTCTGCCCCAGGGCAGGATCAGCTCCTGCTCAGCCACCATTATCGCTGATGATACACAAGAACTGGTTATTTCAGGCAGCAGCTTTACACACGCACTCGCAAAACACATTATAAATTAAAGGAGAGAAGCGTGTGGCACGTCTGCAGTGCCTTAAACTGGGGCAGAGCGCAAGCCGGTCTCCAAAAGATTAAAAAATACAAATAAAAGCTTCCCCAACATGCGAGTCCGGATTTTCTAAAAGTAGTATCTGGGAAGGTTTACGCCGCTGCCTTTGGAAACAGTTCACCTTGTTTAAACTGGCTGAACCACCCCGTGATTATCACCGAGCCTCCATTAAGATGACACACACAAACAGAGCCCTGGCAGAGCTTAATTACTCTTTTCCTCGCTCGTACACCGCCAGACGCGTACTTTTTGGTATTTTGCCCCTTTCCCTCTCGCAGCAGAGGAGCAGCTGCGGCAGCGAGCGCGGGGCTGTCACGGCGGCGGGGCCGGGACCCGCCTGCCCCGCTCTGCCCCGCCGCCCCCGGACCCGC